>RJJA01000078.1:404-183294 GCA_003724045.1 Lepidurus arcticus | reverse complement strand
TGAGCTTAAGCGTTCTTTCATGGCGTCCTTGCTGCTACCATCTTTCCCGTCTTTATCTTTCGGGCATGGCATAATGGTAATGCCGGAAGATCTTGGGAAGGAGAAGCTTAACGGTGTGTCGCTCATGGCTTCCTTGCTACCACTGCGGTTCAAGGGGGAGACCGAGACCGACGAATGCGCTGTTAGGGGCGCAGAGAAGATGCCTTGACCTTTAGCTGCCGATAAGCCCAGTACAATTTCATCCAATTTACGACGCTTTTTCTCTTTACCGGGAGGAGGCATAGCTTCTTCTGTCTTACGCTTTCTGCTCAGGTCGTCAGATCGCGCGTCTTCATCATGGTCGCCATTCATTCCCCTAAAAAAGAAACAGCGAAAATTAATCTTTGACAATCTGATTGCTATTACAAAAATATATTATTTCCATGTTCCTATTTCAACCGTTCAATCATTTTCGTTCCTTTTTTTCCCTTGGCTAGCACTCTTAGAAAACCACAAAAGTGAGAAAAAAAGTTGCCCTGCAGAAAGATCCATGGGCGCTCCACCATCGTGATCAGCACTAGGCGCCTTTTCAGCATTCCGTTCCCGTCTATCCCGTTCACACTCCCGGTCTCTGTCTCTATCTCGTTCCCGGTCTATCTTCTGCCGTAGAACTCAAACCGGGTACCAGTCCGTCCGCACATGAGATTCAACAGTTTGTTGATGGTGGGTGAAGACGTTCAGGAAACCTTTTTCTAACACTTTATACACTTATAGGTCGAACCGATGAAGTTGCGGCAAAATTGAGAGGCGGTGTTTTATGGAAAAAAATCATACATCAACAAAAACAAGCCGTTGCGACGACACGTACTAAAAGAGATCACGGAGTTGATCTCAAAAACTGAGAAAAAGCTCTAGGTGTTCAGTTAGCTAATCGACTGCTGCTATATTCGAGCTATCATTATAGCCTATATGGGTTGTACATTTTTGCCTTATTTATCTTCTTTCTGTAGTATAGACAACAGAAACGGAAATCTTATGCTTGTTAACTACAATTTGGAGTACTATGCTAATAATACAAAACATAATTATAATCTTAAATAGAAAAGATAAGTAACAGGTCGTCTTTTGGACAAAATACAATAATTTCGGATCCATTCCGCTACTTATCAATATCAGTATTGTCTCAGCTAGAGGCTTGTACAATAAAGACTTCTTCGCAATGCTTGATTTTTACTTAATTGTGTAAGTACATCCGTACTGATACTTCCTAAATCTAGACTTTTTCAGTTTTTTAGTAATGAACATTCGTGATTAATCTGATAGTCATGGTTTAGTTCGTAATCCGCTTGATGGCAGAGAACTCCGAACGGACCGACACAGTGCAGCAATGAAACGAGTAGACATGAATTACCACGCCCCTTCAGAATAAAATCAGAAGTTAGAGAAGGATAAATGTTACTTCTGTAGCATTGGTAAGTCTGTTTCAGAACCCAGCCTGCAGAATTACCACACGCACTTGTCAGTTGGGCGGTCGGAGCTGGTTGTGAATCACTTGGAAAATTTCGAAATAGTTGACGAAAAATACGCGACCAACTTACCGTAAAACATTGGAGTAATAAGGACGGGTAAGTATTTTGTCCATTAAAGTTACCGTGAGCGTTTTTTTTTATTACTGTTTGTTGCTTGTAGGCTGTCCTTGCGTTCATCCATTCCAAGTCAA
The DNA here is from genome assembly GCA_003724045.1 of Lepidurus arcticus. NCBI lineage: Eukaryota > Metazoa > Arthropoda > Branchiopoda > Notostraca > Triopsidae > Lepidurus > Lepidurus arcticus. The sequence goes on along the minus strand of RJJA01000078.1, from coordinate 181,595 downwards.
GTCAGCAATCAGAACAAGAAAACTTGCTTGTGCCTTTGTCTTGTTATCTTGCGTTTTGGGGCCACTTTTTGCACATCTCGAATCCCACGCTAGCTTGTCTGTATTATCAACTACCAGACCAAGCTTGCCCATTTTCCCCAATTTTCTTTATTTCCCTCTTTGTGTATCACCTTTTTAGATGTCCAGTTTCACCCTGGCAGCCACTTCTGCCTCATCACCGGATTCTGCTAGCGCCTGCAAGAAAAGGAAACTTGGTGAAGACACTGTTGACGGTAAAGCCAACGGCAGCGGTACTTTCCATTTAGTTGAAGACAAACAAGTAAGCCGGCTTTCTCTGAAACAAATTAGGTCTATTCGTACGTGGGCATCAGCTTAACTTATAAAAGGGCAATAGCGTACATGACTGACTTAAGTTATGCTTAAGATCTTATTTTGTGTCTGTACGTAGTTAAGTGCTTGTAAAGCAAGTGACGTTTTAGCTGAGTGTACTCCGATGGGTTTAGGCTGTAGCTTTCCCAAAGAGATTGTCGATTCATCAGTACTCCCTCTTTCAGACCAAGGGACAGACATTCTGGCGGTAATTTGCCTCAGTACACCTCCTATGCAACATGCAAAACCCACTGAAGCACTGCAGCACATTATATTTTCCTTTTAAGTTCCGTCCACCAACATCACACAACACAATTTTATCAACACAATGATTCTATTAACGTTTTTCCTTCTCCTTTTTTTCTCCTAGAACATGGGCGTAACGGAAAACGGCAATGGGCACCCTGTCATTGACGAGAACTTGTATTCTCGCCAATTGTATGTATTGGGACATGAAGCTATGCAGCGTATGGCGACGTCCAACGTCCTTATTTCAGGCTTACGAGGGCTTGGTGTGGAAATAGCCAAGAACGTAATCCTGGGCGGTGTCAAATCAGTAACTTTGCATGACCCGTCCCCCTGCGAAGCGGTGGATTTGGCCTCGCAATACTATCTCAAAGAATCCAACATTGGCAGCAATCGCGCTGAGATCTCTGTCGTGCACTTGGCTGAATTGAACAACTACGTGCCTGTCCAAGCATACACTGAAGAACTGACTGAAGAGTTTATCAAAAAGTTCAGGGTAAATCTGGTTTTCATACACCCCAAGCCTTGGGTCTAATGAATCTTTCCGCAGGTGATTGTGTTAACTGAGTCGTCTTTGGAGGAGCAAAAACGCATAGCTGCCTTTGCCCATAGCCGAGATATTGCCTTGATTGTCGCCTCGACTAAGGGCTTGTTTGCCCAAGTCTTTTGCGATTTTGGCGACAATTTTACTGTCCTTGATATTACCGGTGAAAACCCTGTTACCGCCATGATAGCGTCTGTGAGCCAAGACAAAGAAGTACGATAGTTTATGTATACATCAGGATCAACTTGCTGGAGCTAATCGATCCTAATCGCAACTTGACCAGGATCGATTAGTTCCTTCGCCGGGTTTTACCTTCTTTAAGCTCTATTGGTTTTTATCTACAAACCATTTCTAGATTAGCATCAAGCAATATAATCCCAAGTATTTTAGTTCTATGTAGGGATGCTCTAAATTTAACCTTCATTATTATTTCTATTTTAACTATTTATTTTATTATTTGTTTTTGCGTGCTTTAGTGAACTAATAATATTGTTTGACACGTAGGGCGTCGTTGCATGTTTGGATGAAGTTCGCCACGGATTAGAAGACGGTGACTACGTCAAATTTGCTGAAATCCAAGGGATGGTCGAATTGAACGATTGCGAGCCTCGTCCGGTCAAAGTTTTGGGTCCCTATACCTTCAGCATTGGGGATACGTCCACCTTTTCGCCTTACACCCGTGGCGGGATGGTTACGCAAGTCAAGATGCCTAAGAAAGTGCACTTTAAGCGCTTAGACCAAGCCCTGGAAGAACCCGAGTTCGTCTTGACCGATTTCGCCAAATTCGATCACCCTGCGCAATTGCACTTAGCGTTCAGGACGCTCCATGCGTTCGTAGCCAAGCAAGGTCAAGTGCCAGCACCCTGGAATAAGGCGCACGCTGAATCTTTCGTGCAGTTGGCCAAAGAGTTGAATGAGGGAGTTTCCAGCGCTGCACACGTGGATCAAGTTGACGAAGACTTGCTGAAGACCTTTGCCAGCGTGGCGAGGGGTGATTTGGGCCCCATGAATGCCACCATTGGGGGGATTGTAGCCCAAGAAGTGATGAAGGCGTGCTCCGAGAAGTTTCATCCCATTGTGCAATGGCTGTACTTTGATGCCGAAGAGTGTCTGCCACCCAAAGACAAGCGTGATCAACTAAACGAAGAAAATTGCGCTCTGGTAATCTAAATTATATTCAAATTCATATTTTTTGTTTACCTATTTTTTCGTGTAGACTGGAAGTCGTTACGATGGGCAGATCGCTGTCTTTGGAAAGGATTTCCAGAAGGTCTTAGGAGATCTGCGCTACTTCATTGTAGGCGCTGGTGCTATTGGATGTGAGCATCTGAAGAACTTCGCCATGATGGGTGTCGGAGCTGGTAAGTTAGCGAAAAATTGCGAAAAAGAATATTATTAAGCTTGATTTGTAGGGGAGAATGGTCAAGTCTATGTAACTGATATGGATTTGATTGAAAAGTCCAATTTGAACCGCCAGTTCCTCTTCAGACCATGGGATGTGCAAAAGCCCAAGTCTTCAACTGCAGCAGAGGCAGTTAAAGTAATGAATCCATCCATTCATGTCACCGCCTTTGAAAACCGCGTGGGACCTGAAACGGAGAGGTTTTTCAATGACGCCTTTTTCGAGAAACTCGATGGAGTGGCTAATGCTTTGGACAACGTGGACGCCCGTAAGCTATTTAATAACACTCGACAAGTTGCCAATTATTAATGCGAAATTTATCTGTAATTTATCAAAATTTATTTATTTGTTATTTGAAAAATTTATTTGTTTGTTATTTGGAAAATTTATTTATTTGTTATTTTGAAAAATTTATGTATTCGTTACTTTAAAAACTTATTTGTTTATTATTTTAAAAATTTATTTATTTGTTATGTATACAAAATGTATGTGTAATTTCGCATAGGTATTTATATGGATCGTCGTTGTGTGTACTATCGCAAGCCTTTGCTGGAATCGGGCACTTTGGGCACCAAAGGCAACGTGCAAGTCGTAATTCCTCACTTGACCGAGTCTTACTCTTCATCACAAGATCCGCCCGAGAAATCGATCCCCATTTGCACACTGAAAAACTTTCCTAATGCTATTGAGCATACTTTGCAATGGGCTCGCGATGCGTTTGAAGGGTTGTTTCGTCAAGCGGCTGAAAATGCAGCACAGTATTTAGAAGACGATAAGTTTACTGAAAGGGCACTCAGACTCCCAGGCACACAACCCGTAAGCTAAAACAGTTAAAAAAAAAAATACATTGGCATTGGGTTTATTTAGCTGGAGGTCCTGGAATCCGTGTATAGAGCTTTGGTGGAAGAAAGACCCATGACATTCAGCGATTGCGTAGCTTGGGCACGTCTTCATTGGCAAGACCAATACCATAATCAAATCAAGCAGCTGCTTTTCAACTTCCCACCTGATCAAGTTACCTCGTCAGGTCAGCCTTTCTGGTCGGGACCCAAACGTTGTCCCCATCCACTCAGCTTTGATGTCAACAACGTGAGTACAAAGGGATTTTTTCCCTTTAAAATTGGATCCTTTTGGTATGCTAAATATCCGTGTTTTAGTCACTCCACGTGGATTACGTTGTAGCAGGGGCCAACTTGAAAGCGGAAGTTTATGGGATTGCCCAATGCCGAGATCGTGATGCGGTACTGCGTATGATCGAGAGCGTTACTGTGCCTGAATTTGTCCCTCGTTCGGGAGTCAGAATTGCCGTCACTGATGCAGAAGCTGCCTCTGCTCACAGTGCTATGCCCGATAATGAGCGCATTCAGCAATTGCAGGAGGAACTACCGAGTATCGCTAGCTTGGGCCCATTGAAGTTGAAACCCCTTGATTTTGAGAAGGATGACGATACCAACTTTCATATGGATTTCATTGTGGCGTCGTCCAACGCGCGGGCGGAGAACTACGATATTCCTCCCGCAGATCGTCATAAGAGCAAGCTGATTGCGGGCAAAATTATCCCTGCTATCGCCACAACTACATCTGTCGTTTCAGGTTTGGTGTGTTTGGAACTGTACAAGCTGGCGCAAGGGCACAAGGAGCTAGAGAAGTTTAAAAATGGATTCGTCAATTTAGCTTTGCCATTGTTTGCCTTCTCGGAACCAATCACAGCTCCCAAACTTAAGGTACAAACTTTTCTAAAAAGGGAATTTGCGTAACAGTTTTTTTTCAAAACGTTTCTAGTATTACGACACGGAATGGACGTTGTGGGATCGTTTTGAAGTGGATGGACAAATGACATTGAGACAGTTTTTGGATTACTTCAAGGATAAACACAGATTGGAGATTACTATGCTATCCCAGGGAGTCTGTATGCTGTATTCCTTCTTTATGCCTCCGGCGAAGCGCAGCGAGCGACTGGATATTTCGTGAGCTTCATTTTTTATTACTTATTTTTTCATTTTATGAGCGTTGCATTAGTGGTAGTTCGAAAGTTCTTGGGAAAAATTTGTACGTTTTTTTAATGTGTTTTAGGTTAGCCGAAGTGGTAAAAAAGGTTTCAAAACGGAAAATCGAGGCCCATGTGAAGGCTCTGGTGTTTGAGCTGTGCTGCAACGATTTGGAAGGCGAAGATGTTGAAGTGCCCTATGTGCGATACGTTTTACCTAATTCTGCAGAGTGAGATTGCAAGCCAATTTGGATCCATTAACTTACTGGAACAACTGTTAAAGAAAGCGGAAGTGAAGAACGTCTACTTCTTATTTATGCTAATTTAGTTCAAGATTAGCTGTTCCAGTTTTTCTTTTATTATTTTTCTTTCTTGCGTGTGCGTGCAAGGTGGTTTTTTTTCCTGGCATACGGACTCGAACATTGTATCTCACTAATCTGCATAGGCGTTCAATACATTAGGCACATTCAATTGAATTTTTTACTTGTTTTGAGGTTGATAACCTATATCTTATTAACCTTGAACACTTGGATGTTGTTTCTGATCTACAAACATTGCATTCCAAGGTGCAAACCCTTATCCGAATCCTAAATCATCTTAATGTGAAGACCTACTTTATCATAGCCCCGCCTTTTTCAACGACTGAGCTGCCAGCTAGGCAAAGTACCGCTATTGTTGTGCCAGGAGCGGACGTGTTTGACAGAAGGATTAAAGAAAATGTCTAAAATTACAGGTAATTGGTGGAATAATTAAACTTTTATCAAATAAAATGTGTGTCAAACTATTCATAATACTGTATTTTGCAGCTGGACCCGTGGTCGATATCCTGGGAGATGAAATGACCAGAGTAATCTGGGACGTTATCAAGGAAAAACTCATCCTGCCATTCTTGGACATCGAATTACATGTGTACGATTTGGGCATGGAAAATCGTGATGCGACTAACGACCAGGTTACCCTTGATTGTGCCGAAGCTGTTAAAAAATATAATGTAGGAATTAAATGCGCCACCATTACTCCTGACGAAAAACGAGTTGAAGGTATATATAAAACTCTTTTCCTATGTCAGTTAAGTACCTTGTATTTACTTGTTTTCCTTATAGAATTCAACTTAAAAGCTATGTGGAAGTCACCTAATGGAACTATTCGAAACATTTTGGGTGGTACAGTATTTAGAGAGCCTATTATTTGCAAGAATATACCTCGTCTCGTCACCGGATGGACCAAGCCCATTATTATTGGCCGTCATGCGCATGCTGACCAGGTATATACCTTATAAAGGGTATATTAAAAGCAGTGCTCAAACGTACAGCTTTGTCATATGTAGTACCGCGCAACTGATTTTATTGTGCCTGGTGCGGGGAAAATGGAGATAAAATGGGTTTCGGCTGACGGGACCCAGACCATTGTTCACACGGTCAACGACTATAAAGGGGCTGGTGTGGCGTTGGCCATGTATAATACTGATGATTCCATAAGGTAAAGGATAGCTATAGCTTCCATAGCTCTAAATTTTGTCCCTAATTTGAATCCAGGGATTTTGCTCACGCATCGATGCAATATGCCTTACAACGAGGCTACCCCTTATACCTATCCACCAAAAACACTATCTTGAAAAAGTACGATGGTCGTTTTAAGGACATTTTCCAAGAAATCTACGACAAGTAAGCGTGAAATGCGTTTGGTAATATAACTACTGTAAGTCTTAATTGTATAGTGAGTACAAACCCAAGTTTGAAGAAGCGGGTTTGTGGTACGAACACCGTCTCATTGACGATATGGTTGCTTATGCGATGAAATCTGAAGGCGGGTTTGCATGGGCATGCAAGAATTACGATGGTGATGTGCAATCAGATTCAGTTGCTCAAGGCTACGGATCATTGGGCATGATGACTTCCGTTTTGATTTGCCCTGATGGCAAAACGGTCGAAGCCGAAGCCGCCCACGGCACCGTTACCAGGCATTATCGCATGCATCAACAAGGTACCGTGTTCATATTGACGATAAATAGGGATTCCCCCTTAACGTTTAATTGCTTTGAAAAGGCAAGGAGACGTCCACTAATCCGATCGCCTCTATCTTTGCGTGGACTCGGGGCCTGGCACATCGAGCTAAACTGGACAACAATGAAAAATTGCAGCGTTTTTGTGATGCCTTAGAACAAGTTTGCGTAGAGACCATTGAAGCTGGTTTTATGACCAAGGATTTGGCTATTTGCATCCAGGGCTCAATGAAGTAACGTTAATTGTCAATTTTTTTTTGGGCGGGGAGTAATAGAATTTAACTGGTTATTTTTACAGTGTACCCCGGACCAGTTATTTGAACACGTTCGAATTCATGGACAAGCTCGCTGATAATTTGCGTGCCAAGCTTGCTGCCTGACGTCTTACAATTCCTGGAATGATAAGTCGGCTGTAATGTGTTAAACTTCTTCATAAAGACGGCAGTCGTCAAGTGTTAAGTTCTCATTGGGCGACACTTTTTCCTGCAACTATTCAATGCAAATGTGAGTGCATCACGGAGTATTTTCTTCTTACCCCAAAACAAAAAAAGTAACAAAAGAATTAAGAAAAAAATTATTAGCTAGCGGCTGCCAGTAAATGCATTTAAGTTTACTGCCATTTCAGAGCCACGTTATTATTTTTCTATTACCACATCGTAAAATTAGTCATCGGGACATGGAAGATGCGATATATAGTTAATTTCTATTCTTTTCATTCTCTATAAGTTCTTTGATTCTTGGGTGATGGATATAGGCAATACAAGTGCATGTAAGAAATTCTTGGTAATTTCAGTTTCGTGTTTTGGGTGGAAATCGATGCACAAGCTTGGCATTTCGGAATAATTTCCTCCATTCCGGCAGTATATCACTATGCTTTTGTGGTGCCCTGCAAAGTGCTGCCAATTTAATGAAGCGGGAATGAAGTTAACTTAAGCTGATTTGCTATTTATTGTTTTGCTTCTAAAATTATATTTTCGGACATTTAGTTCTGTACTGTTACTGTTTTGTTTGTCACTTTCAGGTAAAGTGTGATTTAATCAAAGCAAGATGCTAACCTTGTCTAGAAGGTTTTGTACATTTCCCAAGCTAGAATGTTATGTCAAACAGGTTAGACTTACCCAAGCTTTAAAGGAGGGCGATGCCGATCTGGGACCTTTATTCGATTCAGGCAAAGTTTTGTTGTACCATAAAAACAAAGTACTTGTTACACGAGACGATTCCTCAAAACCTTTGTGGCAAGACTTTAAGAGTAAGCACCTGTTGAAATTAGTCTGAAATCTAATAAAATGAAACGTTCCACGTATTTTTTTAGGTTTTAACGAGATCTTCCCCGATGCCAATAGTCAGAAAAATGCAGTGTTTTTGGGCTTGGACAATTTGGGTAATATTGCTCGATTTGCCATTCATCTGTCTAGTGCCCAACTTGGGGCCACGGAAAATTGCGAAACAAATTGCCACGGTCACCTGACCGACTTCCGTTTTGCCATGCTCCAAGCCTCCCAGTCTGACGCTAACCTTATAGCCCAGGTCCTGTCAATATTTTATAGCACAACTAAAGTTAAACGGAGCTTCTCTCTATCTAGTAGGCGAGTGCCTTGCTTAATTGGAATCGCATAACGAGCTTCTGTTCCAACTGTGGAACAGGTCTCGTGAGAAACGCTGCCGGAAGTCAAAGATCCTGTCCCTCATGTAAATCAGTGCATTATCCTAAGATGAGCCCGGTGGGTATTGTTCTTGTTACGGATAAAGATCGAACAAAACTTTTATTGGTGAGGCAGTCTCGACATCCGCCAGGCATGTTCACATGCATTGCAGGCTTCATGGATATGGGTACGATAGGAAAATTATAGGAAAACTGTTCGATCTGTTTCATAAAACTCTGTTTACTGTAGGTGAATCACTAGAGGAAACTATTAAACGAGAAGTAGCCGAAGAAGTGGGCTTATTGGTCACAGACGTTTCCTACAAGGGCAGTCAGCATTGGCCTTTTCCTCAATCGAGTGTCATGTTTGGCTGTGAAGCCGTCGTCAAAGATTTAAGTCAAGTGCGCTTAACCCCACCGGTGTAGCGAGTTTAGTGAAGCATTCATTTATTATATTATTTTCAGGTCCTTTCCATTGACACAAAAGAGCTAGAAGACGGACGTTGGTTTACGCGAAGCGAAATAGAAAACGCAATTTTAACCGTCGCGCAAAACCCGTCCAATGTAAGGGGATCCGCATCAGAAATATTTGTACCTCCTTCACAAACCATCGCCCATCAGATGGTGAAGTCATGGCTAGAAACTTGTTAATTTTAATATTTTTAACCTAGTTTGTACAGGTCTATAATTTCTCGAAATAATAAACCAAAACCCGGTCTGTAATTTGCGCAGGGAATTACTATTATAATATGGAACTAAATGTTGATATTAACAGATTGTTAATAACAATCTTCGCTAGAATCGCTAGCGTCGATTTGGAACTTCATGAATACTTTGAAAGTTTGGATCTTCTACCGCTGCGAGGAGGAATTGGTAATGACATGCTTTTAGTTCAGAAGTAAACAAAGAGTAAGATAATATGACGATCATAAATGCTTCATTTACAAAAGAGGAGTCCAAGCCAGACAAGATCCCTCCAACAGAATCTACAAAAGTGCCGGAATCTTCCCAAGCAAGTGACACACAAAAAGCATCAGGATCAGGGAAAGAAGATAACGTGACTAGTAATAACGTGGACGGTACCCGAGAAGATGCATGGGGATATGATTTATACCCAGAACGAAAAGGAACCAAGCCTGGTGCGAAATGGTGGGAAATTGCATTTTTCGGAGAAGGACGCGATAACATCGACAACGTGAAGTGCGAACGAAATGTCTACAAGTGCGTCAAAAACAGTAAGTCGCAACTTTTCACTTTTTACCTTTCGCAAGTCGAAGAATAACTTTAATGTGAGAAGTCATTGAATGTCAAGGTGAGCTGCTATATGCTGTTATAGCAATATTTTTTCTAATACTAGGTCCTTTGGTCAAGCTAATGATGTCCGCATTGAAAAGTTCTGGCTGGTAAAAACTTCTCTATCTCTATAAGTTAAAAGTTAGGCAAAATAATAATACAGTCGTAAAACAGCGAGATAGACATACGAAGACATATTACGTGCGAAGTTTGCGATAGATCAGTCACTGGTGGCTATGATCCTGTCCTCAACCAAGTAAAAATATCAGAACATGCAGCTTCTATATATCGTACGTCATCCAACTTTGTAAGGTGGTAGTCTGTCAAAATATGGCTCGATCACAAAGCATGGTACAAGGTGTCTTAGCCCACGAGATGATCCATATGTTCGATTTCTGCCGTCACAACCTCGATTTCCGCAACGTCGAACACTTGGCATGCACAGAAATCCGAGCTGCGAATCTTACTCATTGCAGTTTCTTGTCCGCTTGGGTGCAAGGCGATGCGTCCCCTTTCAATATCCAGAAAGCTCACCAAGAATGCGTTAAATCCAAAGCCGTAGCTTCTGTCGTAGCAGTTCGTCAGATTAGTAAAGATGAAGCTCGTAAAGTTGTTGATGGAGTCTTCGCCCAATGTTATGCTGATCTAGAACCTGTTGGCCGACGAATCAGGCGTAATTCACCTGATATGCATCGTGCTTATAATGAAAGGCACATTTATGGTTATGATTGATGCTTTTTATTATCATGTAGCTTGAATATGCAGTAATACATAAATTGTATGTAGTGGCGGCTAAATGGGGTATAAATAATTTCTAAATTGCGTTTCATAAAACGTCTATTCAATCAAGCAACAGTTTGTATTGATAACTAGAAATTTTCTGGGTGTCGGGTCCATGGTGGGCTTATGTTGCAGTCCGTAATCCTTGTGCCGGGAGCCACAGTTATCGATGTGATAGGAATTTACTCATAAAACAACTTTTCCCCAGGTTCAATTAATGTTAATTTTGGTTCCGGTTGTGTGCACTGTGCCAGCTGGCACAGCTGGTAATAATTTACTATTAGATTGCAGCTTTGGTTGAGCGATATTTCGTTAATTTAACGCTGAACCTGTTTTCACATTCCGTAAACGTAGCTTGCTTATAGCAGCTACCTGTTGTCCAGTAGCATGGCTCGTCGAAACATGATTAAACTTTGGCCAGCAATTTTTACATTTCTCAGCTTTTCGTTTGTCTCCCATTATTGGTGGGCAATTTACAGTAAAGGTGATCTACCTCTGCAAAACTTCCCCACCACGAAACCTCAAAATTTAGTGAACGATATTTGCTCGTGTTCGAATAAGGAGAACAAAACAAGCAGACCTCAGACGATCGCGGGAGGACAGACACTTTGTCAATCTCTGGTGACAGATAGAGGAATTCATCAACGCGTCGTATCTTACTACGTAGATGGTGATGTTAACGACGATAATTTCTTCAGAAATTATTACCTCTACCTTGACAAAATTGCCGCACAAGTCGCTGAGTTTTATCCAGGTAAATATCGCTATCAACTTAACTTGTAAACGAATTTGGAAGTCTTGTTAACAAATAGGATGGGTCATGCGAATTTACCACAACTATAACGCAATGAACGTTGCATATGTGGAACATCTTTGTCCGACCTACTGCCGATACAGCCACGTGGATCTGTGCAACGTTACGGATCTTAGCGTGACTAAACCTAACAAATTGAAAGCAGATCTTGACAAAATTTCGCCGTTCGTCTGGCGACTTTTACCCTTAGCGGATCCTGCTGTAGACGTTGTTCTGTCTCGTAATTTGAATAGTGCTTTAACAGGACGAGAAGCGGATGCTGTAATCGATTGGCTGTATGCGTCACAAGCGACATTACATATAATGCGAGACCACCCCGATCATGGATCCACGATAATGGGAGGTGCGTTCTTGCCACGCTTATCGGCGTATTTATATACGTTGTGTTTTTGTTAGGTTTGTGGGGATCCCGCGCCTTGTCACGGAGGAAGAAAGAATTGGTCCGAAGCATTTTTATGAAAATGAAGGAAAAGGGTGCCTCACAGAACGTCGCCGGATTGGCTGAAGAAATTTTGAATTTGCTATATTCTGATATAGGAGAGTCCGATATAGTAAGAAATATCGTACTTACTAGTGGTTTTCATTAATGAACATCTAATACGCACTGTGTTTTTTGTTAGCTCCGTCATGATTCATATTACTGCACTGAGTTCCCCAGATCATCGCAGCCGTTTCCAACGCAGAGAAATGGATTCGAATTTGTTGGCGGTCGACTCTATGATAAACATCCCGCGCCTCTCTCTACATGTCCTCTGGAATGTCGTCCAAACATGCACAAAGACTGGGAGTATTGCTAGCAATCGTGTTGGTCTTCAGACGCAATGCCGCGTACGTTAATATTACGTCAGTTGTTGAAAAAAATAGAATTAATTTACATTGCACAATTAACGGCAAAAGTTATTTTCTGGTATGTCAAGAGTAAGTTGATACCGTAATGAAAATGTATTATATGTTATGTTGCAATTTTCTAGTTTGTATGTATGTCTGGAATGTAGCACGTGTTATAACGTATTGTGTGTAATGTAAAATTTTAAAATTGCGTTACATACAATTTCACTAATTGTAGGCATTACAATAATGTTGTAACTAGTTTTCGCTCCACAAAATTTGAAATCCAAAGATGGGTCAACGGGAGCAGGCACAAGTCATCCCATCTCCATCCTACGATTCCGAGATGGCAGCAGCTAAGCTTATTCCCCGCATTCCCCAAGTAGTTAGCTAAAAAGTCGACTCCTATGTTGGTAAGGTGGCAAACATCGTCCACGTGCGTTTTAGTGCATCCTTCAAAGCTTGTCTAGAGGAAATGGCTTTAACTTGTAAACCCCACGAGAATACGAATGCAGTATTGCTGGCTTCTAAATCTCGTATACTATCACTGACTCGGGAGTAATGAAATATAAACGTAGTCAACCTCAATGTGTATGTATTTTTCCTGTTTTCTTTCGAACTATAGGATTGGTTCACATAAAATCCTGGATATTCCTGTCAGACCTAAGCCTGAAAATATAAAGAAACCGGATGGAGACAAGTAATCCAAAGCCTATTTTCCGTTCCGTTTTATTATAAAAATAAGTAATCTCGTGTTGAATCCATTCTCTTATCTAGGAAAGACGAGCAAGGACAAGGAGATGCAAGTCATTTGCCTAGCACAACGTGTATAGCTGCATCGCCATGTGGTGCTTATGTTGCTGCTGCTACCGTTGAAAAGCTGCTGATTGTATGGGACGAATCTGGGAAGGTAAAATTCCAACAAGATATACCCAGAAAAGCTTCCGCTGTTACCTTCACACCTAATGGCAAAGATATCCTAGTAGCAGGTGTTCTTGTCTTTTTGAGATCTGCAATGAAATCTAATACACTTTTCCTAGATAAATCTGGGGATGTTTATCAGTTCTCTTTGGATGCCCCAGCTCCTGGTCGATTAATCCTCGGTCATCTCTCAGTACTGTTAGATATGGTAACCTGATTCCTTTTATTTGGTTGAACTTTTTAGTCATAACCAACTTCTATTAGCTGGTAACGCCAGACGGGCAATTTGTAATAACTTCTGACAGAGATGAGAAGATTCGTGTCTCGCACTACCCAAACGCTTATAATATCCAAGGTTTCTGCTTGGGTCATACAGAATTCGTAACGTCTGTTGCGTTAGTACAAGATAGCGATTTGAAAAATAAAACCTGGCTAGTTTCGGCGTCAGGGGTAATTATGACTTAATTCGTCCTAAAATCTAACTACCTTACTTTAGGATGGCACTATCGCGCTATGGGACTATGAGAACTGTATCCAACACTGCCTAATCAAATGTTCTGAAGATATAAAAGAAAGCGACAGTTCCCATAGTGCTATTCCCATAAGGGCTGTTAAAAGCCATGGCAACGTTGTAGCTGCTGTACCAGACCGGTAATACTAACTTTTATAATGGCAATTTACTGATTTTTCAATTTAGATCCAATGAGATTTTGATGTACCAAGTAAAGAATAAAATCCTGGTACCCCTGTCGACGATAAAAACACAAGGATCGCCACTGGAACTTACGTTCGACACCCAAGGTATCCTTTGGACAGTAGAAGACGACGAAACAGTTTTGCACGCTTATGATAGCAAAAGCGGTTCTCAAATTCCCTTTACCCTGCCAGAAGATGCTTTATCCGTTGCAAAAGGTAAGCTTTATCCGATTTGTAAGTTAAGGAGGGAAAAGCTATAAATTTTTATGTGAATTAAGATTGTGCCGCGTCGTGTCCCAAAGATTTAAGCCCATTACACAAGCGTTGGTTCGACAACATGGAAGCTTACAACGTCCGGAAAGAAGAACGGATGGCCAAAAAGAAAAAGAAGTGCAACTGAAAGGCTTCCTTCTTGTGAAATAAATCTGGAGTGTGAAAATAAGTATGTTATTGTTTCTCCTAACACCTTCCAATCTGTATTGTCTTGGTCAGTGCCGTGAAGAAACGGGTACATAAAGGGCTGTTTGTACCCAAGAGCGCAGGGCACAGAACCATTTTAGCACTTTCTGTAAACTGGAATCTTTTTATGTTACAAGAACAAGCTTCAAACGATGCACAGAGCATGTATAAATGTGGGCTTAAAAACCAGCCCAGACTACGCGTGGGGAGAAGCTTCTTTTTAGAGCGCAGAAGCTCCAGAAATGATTTCAATAAGTTCCCGGGTAATGACAGCTTGACGAGTACGGTTGAAGGTAAGCGTTAGTTTGTCAATCATCTCTCCTGCAAGAACATAACATGGTTTAATTCCCAATTTAAGCTAAATAATGTCAATTCTGTACCGGCGTTCTTGGAAGCGCTATCCATAGCAGACATCCTCGAGCTTTGCTCCGAGGTGGCGTTTTCCTTCATAGCGTAGAACGTGAGGGAAGCCAAAGAGTATTCCAAATAAGATTGGAGTACGTCCGAATCCAAGGAATCGTATACGGACAGCTTGTTGGCGTTGCTGATAGCTTCCAAGTTGTAGAATGGCATTTCAGTAGTCCGGAAGGACACCACAGTACGGAAATGATTGTAGACAATCTTTGCTTGTGAGAAGTCCAAGTTGGATTTCAAGATGGCATCCACAATTACGGCGGCATCTCCGAACACAGGGGGCTTGCGGCCCAAATCGGTGACTACAGCGCGAATATTCTTGCCGTACAACCTAAATGAACGGGAAAATATAGAATCCGTCTACATAAATATGTTTCTGTTACCTTTGCATAATGTTGCGGACTTTGTCACCGACACAAATGACTTGCGTGTTGGGATTGGCAGCACATTCCGCTTTCAGAATTCGGCCAACGGAAGAGTGAACCGCTCCGCAAAGACCACGATCAGAGGAGATGGCAATGAACAATTTGCCCTTATCACCTTCGATGTCTTTAACCTCAGCTTTGTTGTAGAAAGCCTGTAGATTTTTAAAATAATTACACAAGAAGACATTCCTCATGATTTAGCATGGGTTTTACTTGAGCTCCCTGGCCAAATGAACGAGCAGGTTTCAGTTCTCGTTCAGCCCTGGCGTATTTGGCTGCGGATACCATTTTCATGGACTGGGTAATTTTTCGGATGTTCGTGACGGATTTTAGACGAATTTGGATGGCTTTCAAAGTGGCCATACCACGTTCTTGCTGAATCGCGTTGCCGCTAATAAATACAAATGAACGGTTAGTTCCATAATGTTAGTTCCTGTAAACTTTCAACGCAAGAAATGGCACATTAATTCGGTGCATATGGGGTAAGGTCATGGCGTATTGATCCGGAAGTGCATTACATCTCATTTAAAGCTTATAAGAAGAGAAAATATTTACCATTGCGGCACTAATAGTGTGGCCCTCCCGAACATTTTCCCAGTTTACCTAAACCCGGTAATGGAGGTACAGCAGAGGAAGAAGCTACATCGTTGCATGAAGACTTAGCTAAGTATAATAAGTAAAAAGGTTAGAATAAGCAAGATTAAAATGTATGCTATAAGTTTTCCTAAAATTGAATGTTTTCAAAATATTATTATGTTGTTATTAAGTGTGCTTTATAACTGTAGGCAATGTTGCTTGTCTTGCCGTTTTTTCCGTAACTTGCGGGGCAATAGAATCTGTCGGAGGCATTTATGAGTGGAAAATAATGAAATGGTCCATGAAATGTAAGTTCGTTACATTATTTTATTGAAGCTACGTACTATAATAAGTAGCTGCTATATTTGACTAAATTACTTGATATACTATTTTTAATATTTCTTGTTGTGGTCTATTTCAATTTCATCACTGACTCTTCCATCAAGCGCGGCATACTATCGTATACGATATTGAATGACGCTGCATGTCATAATATATGGAAAAAAACAAACAAATATGAATGCCTCCGTAAAATAGAAAGTTAGAGAATAAAACCCCACTTTAAATAAGGAAAAGTTGTGTATTTGTTATGAATATTTTAATCACACGGGAAGACGGAGTTATAGTTTGTGAAGCATTATCTCTCAGTTTCCAATTTTGAGCTTCACTGGAGCAATATCTAAATACATCCAAGGTCTACTAATTAGTTTTATTTCCTCCATCTTTAGATTCATACCTCATCATCTGAGGAGACATCATCCCCCATGGTTGCTGTGTATAAGTTTTCTATCTCTTCATTGACGTCGTTCTGGCTGAGTCCCACGTAGGTAAAAACCACTTGCCTTTGTAAAAGGGAACAGACAAGGGTCTTTGAAAAGAAGAGCGTACTCAAGCAGGCTAATCCTATTTATAAAAATCTGTTTGTGACAAAGTTACTCATGGAAGTCTCTCCTGCAAGTTCTTCGCCAGAGGCACGTAACGACCAGCGCCAGCATTCCCGCCATAACGACCAGCAACAAGCCCAAAGTTGCCATGACAGCCGGGTAATGACCACTATGGTCTTCAGCTTCATTCGCAGCATTTCTGATGACTGTGGAAGGACCAGGAGCAGCTGCGAAGCTGTTATTCGAAGCTTTAATTATGCTAGTTTCCTCAACCAACATCCTGGGGCTCTCTGAAAATTTTTAGCTTCCGGCAAACACTCACCCCGTAAAATACAAGGACTAGCAAAGACCGTATGCTAGAAATCCCCTCAGACTGTTATAATACGGCTGACTGAGCGGCAAGTAAGGGTAACTGGTCGCGAACGCCTCCAAAGGCTAGTTAGAGAACTAAAGCAAATCTCCTTCGGGTTCTGTGTCTAATCAATGGCGGATACGCTAAGCACGCAACTCAGGTGCATAACACTCCAGGGAGGCACACAACATAGACACACTTTTAACACTCGAGCCAACTGGGTCACATGTCGTAACTTTTGCTGAGAACTGCATCGATCTGCGCGTATTCATCCGAGCGCACCTTCCGATATCTCCGGCTAAAGGGGTCTATATATTTCTTGCATAGGCACTCCTATGCCGTTTGACAACTATTAACGCAGTCTCCAAGACTTGACGTGTAGGTTTCTGCCCTCGGTCCACACCACTCATATCCGTCGCTTGTCCAGTCTACGGTGTCATCCCAAAACCTGCCCAACGCTCGTTTGATCAATACCTAATCAATAAGCTTTCTCATACTTCCTTCCTCGGTCCTGGAAGCCAAGCAGGATTCCTGGCGCACACAAGCATTGGCGCACACCCACGTTAACCTTCCTTTTTTCGCATGTTTTGTTAGATAGACGTGCGTTCCGTTCTCAAACGACTACTAACCCCCTTGAAATCCTAGGGACAAAAAACTTAAATTCGAGATATTTTTTTTACTTTAGCCACAGCTAGCTTGCTCGCGCGCTCTCCCCCTCCCTCTTTAGTAATCTCGTGTAAGTTAGACATCCCCATTCTGCCCCGGATTTTCTGACAAGAGTCGCTGTCCGATATCGCTGGGGGTAGCAAGAAAGCTTAAAGCGCAGGTCTGCGTAGGGTCTGGAGCCAGATGCATTTGTGCAGTGCGGGTCGATCCCCAGCCAAAACCGCACCCGTGTTTCGACCATCTCTCGGTCGTCAATGAAGTCCAATTTAGGCTCCATTCGGGCGCATTATATGGCCATGGCTTCTTAGCTAACAGTCGGCCCGGTTACCAAGTTTTGTTTTCCACAAAATTCCAGCTGAAGAGAAAGCATATCAGTTTTTTTTCACTTATTTATATCAAACAAGTTGCGTTCGCTCAAAAGTGCAAAAACGTGAAGGTTTCTCTTGTTCTCCGTGCTTTGGTGTAGTGCTAGTGCAGACTTGGAAAGATTCTCTCCTACTGTGAACCTTGAAGTAAATCCCGACGCCGCCATGTTTAATTTCGCCAGCAAAATGCTCAACTCCCTGATCGGGACGGAAGAACAAGCCAACGCGCAAACGATACAACCCCAGCAGCAGCAACCTCGACCCACAGGGCCGCCGCCACCGTTAGGGACTTCTCAACCTTTTAACCAGGCCCCATCTCGATTTCCAGCGGCTGGGGGACCCGGGAATCGCCCTGGGCTACCGGCTAACCTTGGCCCGGGGCCACCTCCAAACAGACCCATATTCGGCGCCCCTCCTTTAGGAATGAATGGTAATCAACAGAGACCGATGGGCGGACCCAACGGAGGCATTCCACAACAACCTCCTGGACCACGCCCTCAAGGCATGCCAATGGGAGGCCCACGCTACCAGGGTCCACGAGGACCTATGTCACGTCCTGGAGGGCCAGGGGGCACCACCAGTGGTCAACCCGGGAGCCCTAGAATGATGGCTCCAGGCGGAGGACCCCGGGGTCCGCCCATGGGTGCAGGCCCGAGAGGAAGGTTTCCGCCACCAGGAGGCGTGCCTGTCATGGGCCCTGCCTTTCGGGGGCCGCCCGGAGGAATGGGTGGACCCCGAAATGGGGGACCACGTGACCTTAGACCCATGGGACCTATGTCTGGTGGTCCGCGAGGAGTTCCAGCCCCTAACGCCAACGCTCTGAGTAAGAAACATGCTTTCTTATGCATTATCCGTATTCTTTACTGTTAGGTAATGAGCGAAGAGAAAAATAGATGATTTGTTGGCTAGGCAATCGTAGATCATGACTCATCCGTGAAGTTCAGGCCTAGGCTGTTGACGTCAGTATATCTGTTGTTCCGTTTTCTGCCGAGGTTAGCAGAAGCATTCATGGTGAGAAATAATGCGGCTTTTCAAAGGCCGTCATTGGCCTTGTTTTACCTCCTGTGCGAGCAAGAAAGAAAATGAGAAGTCCAAGAAACTGACTCTGACTCGGTCCATCCCGTAACGGGAGTTGAGTTGTGGGGAGGGAGAACTACACGCTGTTGTATTGATCTGCCGCCCCAAGGCAGGAACTGCGCGTTTTATTATTTCTTCAACAATGAAAACAGCAAGCAACAAAGAAAAAAGGAACATATAGAAATGGGAATATCCATAAAGGGAATAAGAAAAGCTCCTGCAAGGGGAGGGAGGTTTTAAATTTTCGTTTACGTTGTAGCGATAAATGAGCCAAATTGCCTCCCATCATTTTTTAAAAACACCGTTTCATGTTTAAACAAAAAAAATTCTTTTATGGGGAAAAAGTTTTAGGCACTATTATTAAGTCGTTTCTTGCCTCTAATATGAAATTAAAATTGTTTCCGTTGAGCGGAAAAGGAGGAAAGTTGAGAGAAAGAAGCAAAAGTTTGCATTTTAAGAAAGAAAAGCCTAACGTTATTAAACTCGTTACTAAGCAAAGTGTTATTGCATTTACGGTCTTGTCGTTGCGATCTCGCAAATGGGAATTGCTAGAAGAAGAATTACCCTACTTGATGAACCCTTATATATTGTAATATGGAAGTTTATGGAGTCATGCTACTCATTTGCATTCGACTGAAATATGGCGTGCATGGTGCCTCAGGGCATTCTGTATTCATGAAAAGGAAGCTTCACGGAGGCTCAGCGAACGTTTTTCCACCCTCAACTTACAACTTCTAAACAAGTTCGCGCTCGACATCCCCCAAGGACTGATCCTACATTTTAAAAATTATGTTCCTTCCGTTTCTACTGAATTTGAAATCAGGGAGCTGAGTTAAATAACGTAAGCAGCGTACAATCTCGCGATAGCAAAAATGTAGAGGAACCTTTTGCAAAACATTTCGCTAGTCTCGTTATTACTTCCTTATTTTTTCCCACTGTCTCGACTCAGCCAATTTATGGTTTTTACTAAGAGTGCAAGGAAGCTCCATTCCCTTGATGTACGAAATGGCTTTTGCTCTCCGCTCAATAAAAAGTCCCTAAAAAACTTTCTAGTCCACTAGTACAGGAAATCCTGCATTATTTACGATTTAGGAATCAGCATTTTAGGACTAATCCTGAATGGACCGTGTTACATCAAATAGACAAACCTATTTACATTCATGTATCCATTAACTCCATTCTACATCTTGAAAAAAAGAAAAAATATAAGAAAATAGTAAAATAGTCTTGGAACATCCTAGACTCGAATTCTAGGTTTCAGACTTTTAAAAAGTTATAAAATGGAGTAATATTGCATGCAATCTAGCGTGGAATTGGCAGTTTCTGTGAGATAATTAAAGCATTCCAACTTAACACCCCGCCTGTATAATGTCCTTATTTTTTTTAAATATACTACTCGCCGTAAATCCGCGTCCCGACTTAGTTGCCAGACACAGAATTTTGTTTTTCTCGTAGTTTTTGGAGGGGCTCCTGTGTACTCCCATTCAGCCCGAATGGTTCATAGGCGGGTAAAAAGTTATTGATTTGCTTGCTTTCTTATTGATGTCGTATGTGCTCCAAACTTTGGCGCGTGTGTCGAACTTTCCATTTTCGTTAAGCAAATCACTGGAAGATTTGATTCAATTCACCCAGCGTAACGGCTTCACTTTGTTCTCTTCTAAACTCACAGCACTCTGCATAGTTCGCGGTTCTAGCTCTTTGCACTCTTAACGTTAATGAATGGAGAGGCAGTCTTTTTAGTGCTAATCCCTTTGCATGGACGCTTTTCTGGCTTCTAAGACAATTTCACGCTAAGTAAATTTCTAGGATACGGAGTTAAGAAACAAAGTTCAAAATAACATGAACATTCTCGGCTTGAACTTTCATCCGAATATGCAGCCGGCGCTTTTATTGATCAAAACGCTCCCTGAATCGTAGTACCGTATAGCACTTCCACTGACAGTTCTTGTCATGGGAACTCTTCTCATGCTCGAAACAGACGAAAATATGCCCAGGGTGTCCAAAGGAGCTCTTCACTTGAGAAAAGAAGAAAAGCAGCCTCCTGGGAAAGCTTTCCTGTGTGCTGTGTGAACATTACTCTTTCACAAACTCGTATCCTCTTTTGATCCAAAGAATCCGTGATGAAGATCAAGCGGAAATTGAAAGAGAACATTCATTATAACCCGAGAAAAGGACAAAATGCTTCTTCCATCTTAGGATCTGTACGAGGGAAAGAGATATGGTCGCAGAAACGACCTGAATCCTGAAAAGAACTCGTCTACTGCATTTTCATTAGGTTACGATTGCGAAATTCTATTGACCCGCAAGACACTGGAAGGAAATTGAACCGCCTATAATGCTTGGTACACGACCCCTTGATATACAAGATCGTTGACCTCGATTTGGTTGATCGTGTGCGGGTTTCGGGTTCCGTGGGTTTTGCCACCTACCAGCAACCCCCCTTCTTTCCTTCCTTCTAATTTTCTCTGCTGTCAGATCCAGCAATCTTTACTCGAACTAATGGGGTTTCTTGGCTTTGCGTTATATAAGACATAAGATATAGCGGAGCTAGAGCCCGGCGGAGAAATAAACATGTCTTTGACATTCAAACATGGCTAAATAAGAGAAGAACTCTTGTTGGGATGTTAGAGCGTCAAGAGCTTTTGGCCGTTAGGGAGATCCAGCTGAGATCCGGCTTTTTCTTCGTGATTGTGAGATATATTATAATGTTTTGGAAAGGTCTTATATTTGACTCTTTGACGTTGGAATAGGCTTTTTGGTTTTAATGTTTGCATGTATTTCTGCAGCCCGGAGTGCAGCTCCACCACCAGCTGTGCCAAACGGGGTACCTGAAGTGGACCTGAGTCATTTGAGTGCCGAAGAACGAGCGTTGATTGAAAGCGTCATGGCCAAAGCGCAGATGGAAGAGCACAGTGCGCCCAGTCCACCGAATACTATGACACGGTAAGAATATTCAATATTCACGGGGAGCTAAAGCAGCTCACTGGGAAGTTGTCACATCGTTAAAAAGGGAAAAACTGCGACTCTGAAAGACGTAGAAAAGCTTCAAATCGGTCAGTTTTGTTCTTTTCCCGCCATCGTGCAGCAGAAGAAATGTCGCAGTGGGTTTTGTATTGCCTTGGAAGAGGTTTTCCGGAGCGCAACGCTTCCGACAGATCTCTCAACTTTGTTTATGTCGTACAGTTCCTTCTTTAGTGACGATACTTATGGATTCTAAGCAGAGGAGAACAGAAAAAGTGAGTCGGAAGATGAGTATTAACCGAAGTGCATTACCAGACATCTAAAAATGTATAGGAAGACATAATATCCCAGACGGGCAGAAATTTCAGACAAATTAAATAGTAAATAAATAAATTATTACTACAATCGGTATTTTATCAAGGTATAGGACACTACCTTGAAGTAGAGGTTAGAAATCAGAAATTGACATGTCACGGAAAACGTAAATCGAGTGAACTAGCAATGAACATGTCACGGAAACCCAAACTTTGCGTATAGAATAAGTTTACGTAGGAGAAATTGGTCGTGTTATTTCAAGTGCCATATGAGCAAAAAAAATTTTAAAAACACGAAATTTGGGCATTATTTTTAGAGTTGAGGAATACCGAATAATATAAATCTAGGATACATGAGTAAGCTTATTACTTTCCAAGATGGCTGCCTTGGTAATTGGGAAATTGTCATCTGGAAGTTAATTACAGACCGGCGTACTTTTTCAACCTTTAGAGCTTCTTAGATCATATATGGGAAAGTGGGTGCAGGGGAGACTATAAGATAACAATGGTGTCTTAATTAAAAGAAGCCATGTGGCAATTTTAGAAAAACTTTCTGCTTTTGCCAGTTACTTTTTAACAAGCAACCCAATCTCTGTGAAGCTGAGATGAGATTAACAGGAGAGATGTTTTTGTCTTTTCTTTGATAGGAACAAGGGACAGTTGGCTCGACAGATTTCTCAGCCGTAAGTTGTAGTACTGGGGGAGGGGCACGCTTTGAGGTTGGGGTACATCGAGCTTTATCGATAATTCTTTAGGGAATCGGATCGCGAACGGGAATTTGTTTACCAACTGGAGTCTTCCAATCGACGAGCTTCTGTATCGTTGGGTGACAGTTCACACATGCAGCAGACTCGGCATTGTATGCAGTGCGGCGTCAGAGATGTAAGCCTCAAAATATTGAACGCTTTTGTTGTTGCCGCCGGGAGGCTCAGCTTGAGGAAAAGCGAGAAGAAAGGTTGATACTTTTGATTAGATTTCCGGACGCGAGGGGCCACCTGGACAAAGCTGTGCTGACTGCCGAGCAATTGTATGCGCAACATGCGGAAGAATGGCGCCTGCTTTAGACCACCAAGTAAATACACCCTATTGTATTGCAGTTCTCGGATTGAAAGTCTTTCTTCTTCTTCACGGCTTAACTTCTTGTACTTACTTATGATCTTTTTTGTCACCCAGGGAACCGTATGGATCTGCAAGACCTGTTTTGATCGTCGGCCGCAAAACCAGTGGAATAACTCCCAGGTTTGTTGAGCTTTTGGCAAAACTTTTAACGAGTGTGCTTCGGATGTCCCAAAATTTAACGACAGCAAGCTGCAACTTACTTAATTGAGCTAGAAAATATGTTGGACACGTTTCTCCGAAAGTAATAGCCGAGAAGCGAATTACACGATGACATCAATCATGTTGCTCGTCAAGTTACTTTTAAAAATAGGTGAAAAATAGATATACACAGAGAATATGACATGACGTAAGCTAAGCTTGAGATTTTTTCTTTGCAAACTGAATAATATCCATTTTCGATTAATAGGCAATTTCTTAATTTTCCTTGTTGCTTTCTGTGTAGGACGCTAAAACAGCAGAGTATCGAGCTGAATTGGACTACCGTTCGCGTGAGTATAGTCCTACTCCTTCTCCCTCTCCTCCCCCTCCTATCCCCAAACGTAGTTTATCCCTGACTCCGCCCACTGATGACCTTTCCCCGTTGAGCCACGACTTGGGGGACGGGGAAGATATGGGGAGGGCGTCGAATCCGAGGAGCGAGAACCCGTATCGCCGGCAGTTGATTTCCTCGTTAGCTTCGTTATCGGCCTCGTTGGACGAACCTGGGGAAGTTTTCAAGGAGTTGACGGTAACGCGCGAGGATCAAGAAGTGCGAGATATTTTGGAACGACCACAGGCCAAGAACGGGGATTTGGACAGCGAGAATGAGCCTGAAGCTGATACCGGTAGCGACCAAAGTGGGGCTGGGTCGACGACTGTCGATGCGAGCCATCGACTCAAGTACGAAGACGTGATGGGCCACAGCGATGACAGCGATAGCGATAAAGACAGCGACGACGATGAGCCAGAACGTGACCGAGACAAGACAGCTGCCAGTCGCGAGGATAATCAGACAGAAGACGAAGACGATGAAGAGCCTGAATACGCGCCAGGAAGTGCTCCAGCGGGGCTCGTTCCGGGAGTAGGCCTTTATGAGCACAATCCAGGAGCAGTTTACACCATTGCCGAAGAAGAAGAAGAAGCGGCTTCGCCAACAGCTCCAGATGGAGTTACTAGTCTTAGTTATCGTCGGCAACTCAGTTTGAGTAATCTGGTGGCCGCCCATACGGCCGCGACAGTAATATCTACTAGCAATTTCACGACTACACTTACGACGACTGCGGCACCCGCCACTGCAGATGGAACCGTGTCCGGTCCATCAACCCAGACTCCTAGTTCAGGTTAGAATTTCTGGCCCATATTTTTTTTTCTAGTTTTGTCTGGCGCTCAAAACTTGGCCTGAATTTCTGGTGTTGTTACGTGTCATTGTTTATCGCGAACACTCGACTCGTGGGTGCTTTCGATTTGATGAGAAAGTTTTCACACGATCAACTGTAAACAGAATTGGTTTTTAAATAGGCTTTTGCGACAGCTTTTTGTTCGTGTAAAAACTACTTTTTTTGCAGAGCAATGCATTCACACATGTAATGCACAAAATCGTGATGAATATGAATACGCCAATTAAGCTAATGCGTTCAATTTAAATTATATAAGAAGCGGATTAGCAAAGGAGCGTAGGCTCGGACGACTCGTATTGCTATTGCATGGAATATATCGGAAAACTATCGTAAACAATATTGATAATAATATTGACATTACTTAACTTACATTTACCTCATGTTGCCCAAAGTCACATTTACCTCACGGTGTACTGCAAGTAGTTAGTAATTTTTTGTCGAAAGAGGACACTGATAGTTGGAATTTAATTTAATAGAAACTAGAGTCACAAAGTTTAACTTAACCGTTATAGCGCTATTATGAATTGTTTTGTTTACTTGTCATTTATAAATCAGAGTACGTGTTTTATTGACTGTTAAATCAAAAGCTCAGTTCTTAGAAAGTTTGGGTGGGGAAATCTGATTTTCCAAGTTGTTTATTACTTTTCGGTGTTGTACTCGCGGAATGTCTGTGCTTCCAAATCTCCCGTGCTCGTTAGCATCATTATTACGGTTACAAAAAAGCGCACGGTCGCACCTCATTAACCTCGTCTCGAAATCCCTGACACTTTCATAACTTTCTCTTCCTTCTTCTTCTTTGTGTTTTCTTTTTCTTTTAACCGTGTTAAGTTCTCTCAAGACCACACGCTCTACCTTTACCAATTAACCTTGGGCCATTCAACTTTTGACCCTCTCCCAGCGATATGACCGTTGTTCTCGTTTCCCCTTACGCAGACCGGGAATAATAAACGGAGGTTGTACACTATAGCCTGGGAGGGTAAGAAAAAAAAAGAACGAAGAAGAAAGAAACACCAAATTTCGGTGTTAGAAATTCTTGAAAGTTGTTGCGCACGACGGGGTTTTTTGGAAGCACGGGTAGTTTCTTATAGACTTGTGAATTTGTAATTTTCTGAATAGCTAGAAAAGCACCAGGCTAGAGCAGTGCAACCTCGCTTTCCGTTTGGCTAATGACAATTTTTCACCATTTTTCATAGGATCTTTGTGAGCAAACAGGGGCACCCACAAGCCCTACCCCCCAAGGAACACTCAAGCCAACTCACCGGTCATATCGCGAAATTGTCTACCATACCCCATAACCCCATAACCACCCTAAACCAACCGTATTTCTTCACTTTTATTTTTATCTCTTAAAGTTGTTTTATTGTTTGGGGAGTTTGGGACCTCTTTTCAAGAACATTTAGACCTTTAAGTATTATTTAATACGTTGGAATGTTTTCCCCCCAGATGGCCAAGGGTACATGGTGGCGGATTCCATGCCTGGCAGAATGGATTCCCCTCACCGGACCCAATTACGACCTCAAAGGTCTCTGGAAGGTCCCCATTATGCTGCTATGCAAGCTACGACTCAGCAGCCATTAAACCAACCTGAAGCTAGTAGCCCTCGTACGCGGCTTGCCTATCCCGCAGGCAACCAGTATGGTAATGAAACAATTCCTTTGTCCCCCTCTGGAGTGCCTCCTGGGGGAATTTTAGGATCTGGAATGGGCCTTTTGCCACAGGTAACAATAGGTTTCTAATTAGGAACCACTTTGAATTCCATTAACCCTTTACAGGCGCGTGCCCCATCCTCCCAGCAACCTTTGTCAATGCAGCCATCACAACAGCAGCAATTATATGAACAGGTCCAGCAGCAGCAACAACAACAGCAAATGCAGAATATAAATCCTTTTCAGCAACCTGTCAGTCTTCCATTCCAGCAGCAGCCCCAACAGACCACAACAAATAATATACAAAGTCAACTGACGTCCTTGCAACAGCAGCAGCAACAACAAAAGCTGCAGCAAACTAACCTGCAGCAACTTAATTCACAAAACTCGCACCCTAATCAGATTCCTAATCAAACTGCGCAAAATCTGAACCAGAACCAAAATGGTCAAACGGTGCCCACAACTCAAGCTAAAGGCACAGGGACCATCAGTGGAATGTTGGCAGATTTTAGTCGTGCTTTAGGTATAACCTTATTAAGTTTTTTGTGTGGAAACCTCTCTTCTTCTTTGAAAGTTCCTCAATGCTTTTAGCGTCTAATTCAATTTTGGATGTTTTAGTAATTATATTACACAGAGAGAAAGTAATTTCGCTTGTTACAGGTCTGGGAGCGTCTTCGCCTCGTGGCACCCCATCGGAAGAGCACCACCACCAGCAATTCCAGCAGCAGAACTCGCAAATGCAATATGGTGAATACCCTACTTCTACGACGGGCCAATTTACCGCGCTTCCCAGCCAGCAACAGCAGTTGCAGCAGCAAACGATGGGGAATGTGCAGCAACCTTTGTACGCACAAGCTAACGTATCCCAGTCCCAAGCTAATGCAAATATTAGCAATGTTCCTAACCAGCAATATTCCGCGATTTCGAGTATGCAACTAACAGGACAATACCCGGCTCAGCCTCTGCAAAACATTGTCACCCAACCGCACATGTTACCTCAGCAGCAGACGGCTGTTCAACAACAATACCCTGGATCTCAACCACAACAACAGCAGCAGCCGCCGCAGCAACAATTGGATATGTACTCGCAGCAACAGCCTCAGGCCACTACATCTGTTTCGTACATGAATGGCACCCAATCTGCCCCCTCCAACATCAATGCTAATCCTTTCCTGCAGGGCAATGCACCCATACAAGATCCCAATGCGGTTGCCAATGCAGCCATGACTGCGGCGGCCAATCTGCAGTCCCAGCAAATCCAGCAACAATTGATCCAGCAATCGGTAGCGCAGCACACGCTACAAGAACAGCAACACCAGTTAGCTTTCCAGCAGCAACAGATTAACCAAGAGTTAATGCAACTCCAACATCAAGCTCAACATCTCAAGAAACTGCGGCGTTCCTTGCCCCATACCAGTGAACAAGCTCAGCAGTACCAGCAACAACTGCAGGAACTCCAAGCACTACAACAAAGGTTGGCGGCAGGAATGGCCTCGGGCAATTTACCCAAACTTGTCAGTACGAACGCGACGGTCGTATCCACCATTCCCAGCGCTGCATTATTGCATCAATCCACAGTTGGTACGTTCATTCTTATACGTTATTTTTCCATCACAATATCCAAAACTTTTTCTTTCTTTTTTTTCAGTGAGTGACTCGGGAAAGACGGTGAGCGGTACAATTCCGCGGGCCAATGCCTCGACGGGGTATCCGGTGTCAGAATTTGGTCACGTTCCTATTTTGCGCCCTGCCGAGCACCTTTTACAAAGGTAAGAATTCCCCTTGTTGAGAGCTTGAATGGGCATTATTTAATTTCTTGGCGTGTGAATGAAAAGGGCAAGGTCGCGTCCATACAGTCCAAGCACAGCAGCCGATATTACTTCTCCTGCCACGGGTTCGGGGGTGATTTTTACTATTGGTACCCCCATGGCGACACCTTTGGGGACGCCTGCGGGTACTCCGCGTAGTACTCGTGATACCGCCGACTCGCCAGATACTCTCAGCGAGACTGACTCTCAGAAATCACTGAGGTTGCGTCGAAAATTGCCGATTCTACCGCCCGATCAGGAAGCGGCACCCTTACCTGCGCAAAAACGCAAAGATCTTTTGCACAAGACCATCAGGGACCCTCTGTAAGACTGCGTGTAGCTGTTGTCAACCTTTCTGTTTGACTAAAGTAACCGTTTGGGGGTTTTGCAGCACGTTTGGCGGACGGCAGACGTCATTCGAAGGTGGGTTTATGGAAAAGGCGTTTTCAACCACGGGAGGCGGCAGTTCATTAGCTCGGCCCACTTCTGAGACGAACCTGCGGCAGTTAGCTAACAACGATTTCTGTATGAACCTCGGACCGAGACCTGGATCAGCTTTAGGGTTGCTGCAAGGTAGAACTGTGCACAATATTAGTGCAACTTGGAGCTTAAAATATTTTTTTTTCTTCTTTAGGATCCAGTGTTATTAATAGCTCCGGCATGCGCTCTGCTTTGTCTGAAACGACGTTTTTCAAACGGGAAAAAAGTTTGGTGGAAAGTTTAGCGGAAGTATTGCCCCCCGATTTGCATCACCTACTGGGAACTACCGCTTTGACTACGACAACTTCCACGTACAGTGATACTGGTGTGGATGCTTCACGTCGTCGGGCGTTGGAAGATGACATAATGCGCATGAGCGACCGCGATCGGGAGCGAGAACTTCGTCTGAGGCGCGAATTGGATAAATACGCATCGTTGCGAGATCCGGCTAAACGGTATGCTAGATTTTCCCTTATGTTTTCTAGTTTTACATTATACTTGATAAGGTATTAAATTTTCATATCGAATTTTTTATGTAAATTAATATTTTATAATGTATAATATTGATATCTAACATTTGTATATTTAAGTTGTTTTATTTATATATTGAACTCTAATACTTATATGAAACAAAAAACGGTAAATTTTCTTAAAAAATTGTCATCGCTTTTATACCTTTTTTCTCGTAATACATTTTTGACGTGTTGACACTTAAATTCTGCATTTGATTTTAATTGTTTGAACTTTGATTCGACTTTTTTTTTACTTGTTTATCAGCTTGGAAATTCAACGCCGACTCACGCAACCGTTGAACGCTGGTACATCCTTGCGAGCCCGGAAGGGGCGCGGCCATCGTCGTCAAATGTCGGACCCGCGTTTGCCTGCTGGGCACTCATTTATACGTGAGGATCATCTTACTCAAGAGGTAAAAAAAGGCTTTTCCATGTCCCACTAACGCTTAAGTTAGCTTTAGTTCTCCGTTCGTTGTCGTTTTTATCGTTTAAATGAAGTGAAATGCCCATTTGTTTCCTATTTAGAGCTATTTGTCTTTGCTGAAATCACGCTTGCCGCATAAAGCTTACGAATACGAGTCTATCGAAGATCCCATCCGCCGCGCCACGGAAATCCTCGATAAGCGCTACGGCGGAGGTGGGTCTGGAAATGCTCCCTTGACTACGTCGTATTCTGGCACCGCGTTGAGTCGTTTGGCGGATGATGAAGAGTGGTTGGGCAACCGACGCTCCACAGGCAATGGTGGTCGAGTACGTCGAGCAAGCGAGAGCGGAGGACTGGGCCTGGGAGACTACTGGGGCGAGCGCAGTCGCTCAGCGTTGTCGGATCTACGTCGCGGTCGCGAGGAAAAGCGTACGTTAACGCGTAAACCGCGCTCGTGGCATCCGTCACCCTATGGCAGCGACGATGAAGGGGACGATGACGATCCTTTAAATCGCGAGATGAAGAAACAGCGCATTAAAATGGAGATCGCTCGTCGGCGTCAGCAAATTGACCAAAACGCGCGTTTGCACGACGAGTTAGTGCGTTTGGCTCGTTTGCGCGAAACGGGTGACTCTAATGTATCGCCCAGCCGCTTAGGCCCCGGTACGCATGGCAGCCATCTATCGACCAGTCCTGGAGGCTCTTCCTCCATCTTGAAATCCATCGAAGAAATCCTACGGGATGAGTATGGCCGCCGGCGAGCTCCTTATGACGCCTATGGTCAGACGCTGTCGGTCTCCCCGACGCGCCGCTATAATGATTACAGCAGCAGCGCTCCAGGTAACATGTTGGCGGGAAAATTTGCTTCAGGCGGCATAATAACTGAAGAAGAACGTTCCATGGAGCGTTTGGCTTCCACCTTCCGTACAGAATTCCGCACGGAGGACTACACTAGCGGCCTGTATGAACGTTTGGCAGATTTGTCACCGCTAGCCAGTGACATGGATGTGGATCTAAATCACGAGTTACCGCCCATGCCCTTGCTGCCCGACCTGCCGAGCCGATCTCGTAAATTGCTGGAAGATTTAGGCGCCAGCCCTCTGGCGGAATCCCGAGGCAAGTATGGTGGTGGTGGTGGTGGGCAATCTCGTTACGCAAAAGGCTACCTGCATTAGAGAAAATAATGAGAAAAACAGAAAAAAAAACTTTTAGATCTCATTCAAATTTGAGGAAACGTTAGATTCTTTAGACTCAAACACACTTTGAAAAAGAACACCTTCACTTTCCCTTTCCTCCTTCAACCCTGTCAAGCCAACCTTCAACGACGTTTTTAGAGTATGGTTAACCCCACTTGAAGTCCCGTGCTGTTTTTTCGATTTAGTATTGCTAGCGAGTTCTTCTTTTGTTTTCGTTTCAATCGCCATGGAGAAACCACGCCCTCTGTCTCGCTTAGATAAGGTTTGCAAAGTATTGCCTTTGGAGCGCGCAGCATAACTGGAGTATCTACTTTATCCTCAACACTTTCCATGTCGTATTTCTGTTCTTCTATAACCTAAAATATGTGTACGCGCCATGCAACTTTATCTTATTTTAAGATTGCACAAGAAATTTCCAATACTGTAATTCCACCCAGGGACGAAATTAAGCTTCTTTTTGTGTTCCCCGTAAACAGTAGTGTTTTTCTAAAGAAAAAACAACAACAAACATTGCCCGTACACTTTCCATGTGATAACCCTATTTCTTTCTTGTTGGAGTTTTTATTGCTATAGCAATAAAAAGAATCGTTCTGAGTTGAGCAAAACGCGCATGACTATAGTTTTTGTTTGAATGTTGGCTTTCCGCTGGTGTCCGTAGCTTCTTTGCACGAACTATTCTTAACTTTTGCGTTCCCAAATTTCATTGTCGATTTACCTTCCAGTTCGAAGTTTTAAGTTTATTGTTTGTCTTAAGACTCTTGCTTTCCTCCAACCCAGCAGCTATCAGTTTTAACAGCCTTGGGATTTACTGAAGTCAGACGTGCAATAATTGAAAGACAAAAACAGCACCTGTGCCTTATCGAACAAATAGGAAAGCCGGTTGTAATAGCTATACCCTGAAACCGTGCTTCTCCTTGTTTCACAGCAAGAAAAAATAAGAGGTTACAGGAATCCTTGGGAAGGGTTTATTTGAAAGTTGAAAGGCAGAATTTTCCTTTTTTTCATTACATAAGTTTTTTTTTAGAGTCCGGAACTAAGAAAGTTTAACTGTCGATTCGATTTAATGGGTTTTCTTGTGTAAAATTTTGGAATAATTCTGTTGCACCCAATTTTTTGGAAACAATATTCCCCATTTCTTCCTCCTTACCCCCTTCTCTCTACTGATTGTTGGGCTACGAGTGTATGCATGTGTATACTATTTAATTCGAAGCCTCAATATTTCAAAACATGTTTGGGTTGAGGTGTGCCAGGTTTGCATACACGATGCGTAATGGCTGTGGTTAAAACTTACATATCTGGACGCCTTTCTTTATTCTTTTTTTGGAAATCACCATTCATCGTTTATTTATTCGTTTATTTATTACTGGATCCTTTCTTTTTACAATCCCGGACACTGACATGTCTTTGGACAGTTTTTTAACTTGGCTGAAGGTGTTTTATTAGAGCTCTGGCTGTGGCTGTGACAAAAAATAACTTTTTGGCTGTACTGTGCCGTGCGCTTAACCATCACCCACCACCGTTTACCACATGTGAGTTTATTTTTTGGGTTTCTTGTAAAGTTAACCAGGGGGCAGTCCGAGACTTATCTGTGGCTTTGGGTCCTTGTTTTTTTTCTTACAGAGGAGGCACTTCATGCTATGGCCCAGAAGGATCGCGAACGCGAGTGGAAGAAAACTAATGAGAAGCCAAAAACTAGTTCCTTGAAACGGTATCCGTATCCCGTCAAGCGTATTCTTTTATCGTGCGATTCAGGTAAAGGACATTTCGTTCCGAGCCGTGTCACAAGTATTGAACGCTATGGCTTATTCAGGGGAGAATGTAGGAATGAAAATCGTTGGCGGAATTTCTTTACCTTATACCAAAGATTGCGGCGCCATCGTAAAGGAAATCTCACCTGGGGGAATTGCTGATACTTTGGGACAAGTTAAAGAAGGTGGAATCCTTTCTTTACTGGGGGGATTCCTTTTCATGATTTGTTCTGTATAGGAGATCAAGTGTTGGAGTGGAATGGACTTATTTTAAGCGGAAAGAGTGCGGTGGAAGTGCAATCCATCGTAGCGCAAAGTAAAGGAGAGGTCGAGGTGGTTCTGCGCGACCGAGATACGGTTCATCGTCGGAAACATTCGTTAGACTTGAATGGGAATGATAGTCGCGATACAAGTTATCCTCCCCAGCGGCCACAAGCCAATGGCATGAGCCATCACTTGTCTGGATCCTCCGATATAGTGGATACTGACGTCAAGAAACGGAAGGTAAAAGCTGATCCACTTTCATGTGCCAGATTAACAGAAGGGCCCTTTATAACCTCTTTACTTCAGTGGTCCTTACCGTTGGGACAGGTTCAATTGCTCGTGTGCTATGATGTCCGAGCTCATATTCTTTACGTCACTGTTTTACGAGCACGTGGATTACAAACCCGTAAACCTGACGGCGATTCCCGGCCAGAACCTTTCATTAAAGTACGGCATATCTCCTTAACCGTAGAATTGCTAAGATTTATGAAAGTAATTTCATTGTAGTGTAATCTTCTTCCGGGAGGAATTGAGTTGCAGCGTCGGACACGGTTCTTGTCCAGTACAAGTAACCCAGAATGGCACCAGACGATGGTTTATGAGTGTATCAGTCCCGAGGATTTGCGCTGTCACAAGCTAGAAGTTAGTGCATGGCATTACCAGAGCGACCATGGTCAACGACATGAGTTTCTGGGTGAATTACTGCTGGATTTGGGGGATCAGTCAGTCGTGGATGAACAGCCACACTGGTATAACTTACAAGACAATGCGGAAGGAATGGCTAGTATACCCAGGTCGCGCCCACCTGTTCCTCATACAGTCCTGAACGGAAAACATTCGGGTAAGAACTTTGAAAGTTTAGTGATGCAAAAAGGAGAAGAGATAACGGTAGTACTGTTTTCTTGACACAGTTGTCACACTGGGACGTCGTAACACACAGAGCGTGTCTCTATTGCAGTCTGCAATGACACCAGGACATGATGGCATGTCTCAGGCAGGTTGCCACGGAAGTATGTGTTGCATTTTTTAAAACAGAAGAGACAATCGCTGGAACCATATCGTTGACAACGAAGCATATCTAAAAATTTTAAGGGTAATGTTGGCTGGTGGCATTAACAGCGAGGGTTAAGGAGCAGAAACGACTTTGGTCTGTATTGCTGTCGTTGTTTTCTGGTTTCGTAAGCAAAAGTTTAAACGTGAGTTGGTTTCTCTCGTAACCCCATCGTACTAAATTAAACGCTTGTGGCTTTGCCTCGTATGATATGTTCTACAGATTATGTCCGTTCATCATTTATCACATATCAGCAACGTAATACATTCCCGTGTCCCTTCACGGTTAAAATGTTCAAACAAAAGTTAGGGAGCTTGGAGTTTCGGGTGGACGGAAGGTTACTCTTACGGAGGTCTACAGAAAGCAAAAAGTAAAAAATAGCCGAGAGCCCCACTCTACATACTGTATAGCTGGTGTTTAGCCGCTTCTGATATGGCGACTGTCGCTTATAATTATTAAGGCAATGTAAAGTAAAAAATCTTTTATTTAATTTTTCAAGCACGCAGGTAAGTGTAATAATTTTGTGGCGAACTGTGAAGCCTTCGAAGAACACTTCAAATGGCCACTTGATTTTCGTTCGCTTTAGAAATTTCGTCTTCGTAGTTTCAATCATAAATCAACAACTGGCCACTTAGGGGAACAACGCCCTTTCACATTTAGCTCTCACGTGCGTTTTTCAAAAACAATGCTTAACTTGTGCGCAAAAGGTATGATTACATGAGATAAATTGCGAAAGGATAATTATCGTAAGACACGTTATTCCACATATGTCGAGCAGTAAAGCCAGCAAATCCGCGAGCTCGTTGTTGACATGTATTGAATGTAGCTGGTGGGCTGCTACCGTTGTTGGTCAGGTACCAGAACAGCCCACAAGTGGCTACAGCGGTAGATGTATTTACGAACGGAGCATTAACAAGTGGGGCACCTATTCCATTCCCTCCAGGTCCTTCCTTGAAAGCAGAAATGTTGAGTCTGCCATCGGGAGCAAAGTAGCAGCCTGTAAAGTTGGAACGTCCGAAAGCGGTATTGAATAAGCAACCTCCTGATCCAGCTTTGGACATTTGAGAAATAACCGGAAAATCCCAGTTGGTGTTAATTAAAGATGTTATTGCAGCAACAGTACTTGCTAGCTGATAACTATCTGAACCAATCCAATAGAGCCCTCCATTTTGATACAAACAGTAAATCATAGTAAGGTCCTGGTCACAGAATCCTTTTGTTTGACGACCAGTTATTCCCCAGGGCCACAAAGGACGCAATGTGTCTCCCGGCTCTAAATATTGTATGACAAAGATCATTAGTGTGATTTATTTGTTCGTATAAAAAACTTACGCGAAACTCCTCTTATGAAGTAATCTCGGCAACAGCGAGGAGCGTCATCGCATTTTAAGCCAATAAACCCCACGTACCCAGTTGCGGCTGTACAATTGCGGTTGGATGCCCAGTACGGATAATCTATGCAAGCTCTCATTTCCCGCAGTAGATTAGGTACTTTATCCCAAATTTTCCCTTCGCTAATGGTAAAGTCAACCTTGGTTTGTATGACTGTATAGTTACAAATGCTGTCGTTATACAAACGGCAAGTGACCAAGTGAGGTGTCGTGGCAAAGATTAAAGTTTGGGCACTCTGGCAATTGGCTCGGCTTGCACAAAGCTTTAGACAGAAAGCGTCAGCGAATAGCCGCCCTTTATTGGGATTGGTTAATTATTACTATTGCTATTATTTTTGGCTTGCACTATCAAATCTATATATTTACCTTGAGAAAGCGCGTAATTAGTGGTAGTGAAACTAGCGGTAAGGAGAATGTTGCCTTGATATGAAAGATGACTTATGAAAGCTACATTGTCTGCTTGGCAAATAGAAATGATTACAAATAATTTCCACATCTTACGAAACTTCAAGCTACTACTGTTACAACGATCACTTCTCATCTACTGACTATGTTCTTCTAGTTCACCAGACTATATGTATGTCAGTATTACCCTCGCCAAACTTAGCTATACCATGTGACCTATATCACACGCAGTTCATATTTAAGCACGTTTTTACACTTTACGCTACACGTTGCAATCGAAAGTATCCCTAATGTTACCTGTCGCGTTACGTTAATGTCAACTCCATCTTTTGTGCACATATACCCTGTTCCCCCTGGATAATTTTTCGTTCCAGACTTCCTTGGTTTATTGCGACATATATTATAAGCATGCCACCCCTAAGAGAAATTGAGAACACCTCGGGACGAAATATTTACCCTCGATGTGGCACACGTGGTGGAAAATAGTACCCGATATGCAAAAGGTCGATTGCAAGAGTGCAAGATGGCGTGCATAAAAAGCAGCTTGAATAGCACGCCTGCAAAGTTTGTTAATTAATTTGTGATATACTGAACCTTAACCAACTGCTTGAATGTTTGATAAGATTGAAAACTAGGCGACGAGTACTCCGTAGCTCGCTATAGCCGTGGCGCCTTATGGCGTTTTCCATTGGGAACCCTGGTGCAGCACTTTTTGCACTGAATGCCACAAAATTGTGTGTTGCAACTGCAACAGTGAATTTGTGGCACTCAGTGCCAAAAAGTGTTGCACCAGGTTCCCAATGGAATTCGCTATTAGAAAAGGGGCGTTCGCAAATGGTAGGACGCCGAGACCGTCTCCGAAAGATGTTATGGTTAACATGGTATTGACCGAAGCTACCGTGAGTCTACCATCGGTGGTGATATTCAGGCCGTCGTAGTATGGGCTTCATATACAAGATTTTTAGCTACGTACAACCTTTTTTGTACTTTTTTTTAACCATGTAACTTACAGTAGTAAAGTTTAGGTCAGTAAAGGCCCCATAAGCTTGTGTTGCATTTGCGACAGTTGACGAACTGGTCAGGAGCTTGTAAGTTGCACTGCCAGATGAATACCCCCAGAAAACGGTTCCTTTCCCCCAACATTGCACGTTCAGTTTTGGTCCAAAATAACCCCATGGCCAAATTTCAGCAGGGCCATGTACTATGCTATTGCCAATCAAAATGAGGAATTAGAGTACGATTAGCAAATGGTACGGAAGAGAACTACTACAGCCCAGTCTAACTGCGTAGTCGTAACAATCTACGGGTACACTACTACAGTTTACGATCACAAATCAAGTCGCTGTTACGGTGCAATTCGGCGGGTACGTAGGAGCGAGAGTTGGGATCACTGTCATTGGAGCAAAGGTACTCGTAGGAAGAACAGGAGTGGTAGTTGGTGGTACACACGTATCCACACCAGCTTTTCCTGAATTTGAGCCTGTAACTTTGTCCCATATGGAACCGCTTAGAATAGATGGATCAGCGACTAACTGAACTTGTGAACAATTGCAGAAATTATTATTATATAGACGACAGACGATGGTCGAAGGGCTTAAGGTTGAGATGTAGATTTGTGCGGCTTTGCAATCAGCGGAAAATGCACAGATCCGGCAGCAAAAGAAAGTGACTGACGACCTAAAATTTGGTTAGATGATGGCGGAGTGTTATTAATTGAAAGATACCCGTTTTTCAAACGTACTGTACCGAGTATAAACTGATAAACTGATACTGGGCAGGATACTTTCCCGGTTCTTATTTCACCTGTTCACGGTTTATTTGGAAACACGTCTGTTTGGGTCGTGTCATAAATAAAACCTGTTGTGCCTGAAAAAAATAATTAGCAAGGGTCTAGAATAGTCATATATTAGGTTTTTTTTCTGGTGCGCGCTTGCTTTTTCGATACGAAGAACGGAATTTCCTCGTCTAAAATTCCGCCGCTGCACAGCAAGAACTATGTTCGTGAGTCGTGACCACAAATTTGTCGCTACAAAACATTATTGGTTTATGTCACATAAAGTATGTGAAATACAGGTTGTCCTAGTGCATTCTTATATAGGGAAGTGGAAACTTGGTATTACTTATGTATTGCTACTACGTTTTATCGTATTTCGTGCAGCAAAATCTCGCTATGACGTACACGCAAGGGGACGGAAATTTTGTACGTTATAGCCTTATAGCCGATTGTACGTAATAGCCAACGCCGATTGTACATAATAGCCAACGCTGGAACCAGTGGATCTTTTACACAATAGCCCAGCGGTTCTCAAACTATGCGCCGCGGTAGCCGCGAAAGATTCCTATAATTGCATAGGTGTAGCAATTCTATAGCCCATGTTCTAAGAGGCGCCGCGCGAGCTGTGAATATGTTCCGAGGGGCGCCGCGGCGAATTGGGGGATACTGTTAGTGCGCCGCGACCGAAAAAGTTTGAGAACCCCTGCAATAGCCGATTCTTCGTTATAACCGGTATACGTTATAGCTAGATTCTACTTGTATTCACTTTAGTCCATGTATTTTTAGTCCAAATTGGCTCAAATAGATGGCATCCGTACTTAAGGTTTTTCTCCTCGACGATAGATGGCAAGCAAGATTTCTCAGATATCAAAATTCGTATTTATTCAGTGCAAGGTGCAAATCATGAATTCGTGTTAATAACATAGTTGGTAGATTCACGCATTTATCATCACCGGTATGCATATCAAATTTTTGGATAGCCTAGAAAACTTAATTCTGTACAACTTGAGTTCTGTTGTTAATTGTTATAATCCGCATTGCACAGCGGATGTTCTTCACTGACGTAAATAATTTCATCATTAATTGCAATGTTGCGAGACCATGTGCATGATTTACCCAATCATTAAACAATTAAATTTGACCTAGTAAATTTAATTAAGGAAGTGATTATTTTGAATTTCACGAAACAGGCCGCTTGTAAAAATTCGTTTCAGTTATTTTTTGCAAGACCGTTGCGACTTTTGTAAATGGCGCTAGAACGTTCTCGTACGATATCGACTAGGACTGCGCAGGCGCAGGCCACTAGGGACGGCGCTTGGGTATAACGTCACAACAGTACCGTGTTTGTTGTGGCCTGAAGGAGTGGTGGAAAGCGACCGAGTTGGGACATTTGACAGGTAAACAAACTTATCTTAATTAATTAGTATCTGCTCCTCTTCTCTAATCTCGGATGAGTAATATTTTATAATTCTTATGACTCGGTGTGTCGTACCGCAAGCAATTTTTCCAAGCCTGCATTTCCAGCTTGAAAACCTTTGTGACATTCATCCAGCTTTGTATGTTGTGCTGTGCTGTGCTGTTGCTGAGGTCCCCCTTGTGCGCTTTCCGCCTCGAGCGATTCAGCGGAGAATTCCGAATTAGCAAAAGCAAAGGAAGGGGAACCCCAAAAGCAAAACGGTGGGGTCAACCCCTTGCTTCTTTCTTTTCTTTTTCTTTTTTCTTTCCACACTCTTCCCTCTTTCCTTTGTGTATGAAACTAGAAGCTTTGCATCCTCTGCAAAACTGGTTTCGTGGTTTAGTTCGTATGTTTGCCAATCGCTTGTTTAAATGCCATTGACCGACCCCCTTGTCCTCTAACCCCGGACGACCTAAGTCGGCCTGGATCCTCGAATATCTTTCCGAGAATCAGGTATTCAAAATACGCGCCCTCAGTTTCCAAGAATTCGTAAGCCCGTTCACCGGGTTCACATTCTGGGGATGTACCGGTGTTTGCAGATGTAGGTTAAAGAACTAAGGATGCATAGGTGGTACCGGATGGCCAATTCCCTCCTTTCGGGGCTTTAAGGGGTCCGTAACGGAAAACTTATGCTTAAATCGATTCCCTATAATTCGCGAAAAGTACAATGACGATTCCGCGATAGCTTCGAACTCGGAACACCAAAGTGTAAAGCTTAAGGGGCGGGAGTTCGGGTCGTAAAACGTAAACAAAGACTGGATTTGACGTGTGAAGGCTATTTCGCCAGCTGATACCGCACACGTTAAAGATGTCAATGTATAGGTAAAATGCACACAAAAAGCAGCAACACACCTAAATTATATGATAATTGGGGAGGCATGTGTGTTTGTTACAAGGCAAGCAAGGATGGCTCTCCCTGACCCATTTCACGACAAGTAGCTTTCTTTTCCTTCCAGAGTACTGTCAAAACCCCAGCCGTCAGCTCAATGTACCGAAAAAGAGTCAAGGAGAGGCTTTTTGGCCTTTTGGGGGGCTTTTCTTGTACTTCAACTCAAACGCGCTGTCATGACAACCTGTATGTGTGTTGCTTGTTTTGCAGTTGTGTTTTTTGTCAAGAAGCCATTGCCCTGTAATCAGACGATGTGCATTAGAAAACAGAAAAAAGGCAAAGGAACAGACAAAGTCCCGGCATGGGAGGGGGATTCCAAGTAAAGCGTCAAATACGGAGTGATCTTAAAGTTTTAGTTTATATTTTTGTAAATTAGATATTCTAGCCAAGACTGGGGATAAAGGATAAGTACGTACTTTTAACCAAAGAGTAAAAAGTCCAGAGTTAATATATTATGCATATATTATAAAAAAAAGTTGACCTGCACTTGTTTGGCTGCTAAACGCTTTCCTGAGGATTTGTATCCATATATGGCAAGGCAGTCTTTTTAATGATTGGTGGACTCTTTCTTATTGGAACATAAATATTGGAACGAAAACAGGTTTTTTGATCTGGTCCCTTAGGGAGTATAAGAAAACATTGTACCGCTGGCCTTGGGAAAACTTAGATTATATTTGTATCTATATTAACGTAGGCTCAATCTTTGCAGGGTTGCGACGATAAATCCATGAAAAGCATATGGGAAGATTTTAGACGATTTGATGAAATTATACGCAGTAGTAATGAGGTTGGTTCTTGGGTTCTCAATGACCTACTAAGATAGTTTAAAGGTTAGTTCTCCAAGAAGATACGTGTGGTACAAGGTCCAATCATAGCTAGTGTTGATCTAGATTGAGTGGAAACTAGAAATTGAAACAAAACGAGACATAATTAAGAAAAAAAGGTATGAACCTTAACCGTGCACTGCAACGTGATGGCGAAGTTCTAGTCTGAAACTTGATACCAGGATTAGAAAATGCGAAGAGTTTTTTAAATGGAATGGCGGCGATACAATTTAATATTAACGTCAATTTCGACTGGCGGCGTTGATCGCGAGTTAATTTTGAACGGGGGATTTATGCAAATCCCAAACAGTATTAGCGCTACAAAGGTAAAAAATGCAAACATAACTCTAAAAGTTAACTTTCCTTTTCCAAGTGCTCTTCTATTCTTTAGGTGTACTAAAAAGTAAGGCGAAAGGACATATTTGAGACCATTGTAACAGATTTCGCTTGTTGGCAAAGCAAGTATCGGAAATTCTATAGAAACTGAGTTAGTAATTCTCTAAAATACACATTTGATTTCGCCAGGAATTGCAAACTTTCGTTTTCTAAGTACTCTTCTATTCTTTAAATGTATTTTTAAAAAAGGGAAATGACATTTGAAACCCTTGTAGAAGAGCAACGTTGCCTGCAAAGCAATTACTTTAGAAATCCATTGAAATTGAGTTAGTAATTCTCGAAAAATAAAAAAATAATTTCACTATTAGGAATTCCATGGTAAGTGCTTTTGGACATTGCCTAGGGACGCAAGTCATTTAACTTTGCACTGGAAATTCTAAGCTCGGAAAAGAAAACCGAAATTGAAGGAGAGCACGTGGATTGAAAGTGCACAGGGATTTTCTCGTCTTGCCCTGCGCGTGTGTGTTACATGAGACGCTTGCTCTGTTTTTACTCATTGGAAATCATACACATTTGTCGAGTCTACAAAAAAAACACAATGGCCTTGTTACATGTTGCGTTGCTGACCGGTTTGCAGTCTTATTTGGCGTTTTTCGTGACCTTGGCTGAACAATTTTTCGTTTTGCTCTCATTTGTGGGCCTTTTTGGTCTTAAACCTATTAAATCGACGGTGTGGACGAATAAAGAGTCGGAGAACTTATAGGCACGTGGGCTGATGAAAGCTATGAAGAGAATTATGAGAAAGAAGCTGGCCTACGTCGGAGCTAATTATGCTCATTAAACCCCTATGACAGTCATTTTTGCTCGAGTTCAAACACCAAAATCGCAAATAACCTCTTTTGGGTACGCATTGACCTGCATTCCTGAACTGACATCAGTTACGAAGGTGTCACTAAGGAAGCGTGAAGCTGTGTCGAAAATAAACGAAATAAACAATAATTGATGTAGTGAATCTAGAAAAAGCAAACATGTGGAAAAGTGTCAAAAGTAGATGGGCTTTGTATCTTTAGTTTAAATATGCTACTTCGTTTCACACATCGATTTGTCGTAGCATTATGTTGCATATTTCCGATTTTCGGAATGAGAATCTCCGTTTAATAGAATCAATATTCACTTGACAAGTTTGATGACAATAAGCGGCGTCTACTGTATTTACTCATCTTTCTCGTTTTCCTTCATTTCTCATATTTTTCTAACTTAACTTTTGCTTTCTGAAGAGAGCCGTTAGGATATGGGAAAACTCCTATTTACTTTCGAAGCCAATGTTGGAATGATTGGGGATGCAAAGGAGGCTTGAGCAGACTTGAGACGGATTGTTCTGGGTAGAGCTGGCATTGGCAGGCTTGACTTGCTGATTTGCAAGGACTGAATTCTTCACACGAAGGCCATTTGAATTGTAAACGCTTCAATCATCTTTCTTGGCTTCAAGGATTTCTGGGAATACATAGTTTAGAGAAAGACAAAACAAACTTTAGTTAGCTGGTATTACGACGCATATTCCAGGAGTGAATATCGTTAGGGTCTTTAACTTCTGTTGCTTGTACTGTCGCTTAAGAGGTTTTATTGATTCCAAGCTTTAGCGCACGATATTTTGTGTATCTAGAACGGGTCTGACAATACTTCCGTAGTATTCTGCTTGTTTTGGTAATTACAGGATAGGTCGTCCAGGACAGATGTTCTGGTTCCATAACGACGTTGTTTGAGTACGCTTATAATTATAGTGCATCACATAATTGCATTCATGACAAAATGTATTAACTCTTCAGAATACCGTACAGGCTCGGGACCGGATGTTTTTAGCTAGTATGAGCTATATGGGCTATTAATGTGTTGTTGGACATGTTAATATATGTGCTGTTGGGAATGTACCGAGTTAGCTAGTTCTAGGAAGTAGGCTACAGAGAAAAACTGTAAACACGTGTACAGGCTCCATGCTTTGCTATAGTGTAAGTGGAAAACAAGGTTTTTAATCTTGATATCTTGAAAATAAGCTGATTGGTCTATTTGCGGCATCCAACGCTAATGTGTTGTTGTTTTTTCACTTGCTATTTATAGATCCTTTTATTTCTTGTTTAAGTAGTTTCTCTGTTATAGAAGTAATAGAAGTTCTTTCTTTTGAAAAACGTACGAAGTGTTATGGTTTAATTAAATTGACCTAATTATTCTTTTTATTTCTTCTTTTAGGCGGCGAGTAAGCGAGCTTCTACGTTCCGAGCCACTAACCAACGTTTGGGAACTCCGTGAACTCCGCGTAGCAGAGACAGACGATCATATTTGAGAATTTTATACTTGGAAAAAACTACACCATGTCTGGCAAAAAAATTCATTTTGCGGAAGATGCCCTGCTCACTACGTCGTATCGCGCCGAAAGTCCGCGGTATGCCCCATCCTGGTCCTCTCGGTCTCCGACTCGGTCTGCTCAAGCCACGCCCAGCACCGCGGCCGGGAATGGAAGCGTCCCGAGCAGTACCGCCATCGCTGTGAAACCGGCTCTCAAGAAAACGACCATAAGTTTCACCACGCCTGCAGGATCCAATGATTCTGGCTTCTTCGGCTCTTCCTCTCGTAGTGATCGCGATTTTGATGGTAAAAAAAACGATAGCTCTAACACTTTCATTTCATATCGTTTATCGTTTCCTATAAACTTCCGTCAAAAACGACACGAACTCAGTGGGAATAGTTCTCCAGTTCCTTATCGTACATCTGGCCTAAATCACCGTCGTGGCAATCACGCACGTAAAGGGTTTGTTGAGGAAAAGTTGCCTTGTTATTTTACAATTAGGAAAGACTTTTCCTAAAGAAGAAAAAGGGCAAGGAAACACGTCAATAAGAACGTGAACGGACGCAAATTAAATTTTACTTCCAAAGCTGGGTAATACCCGCTTGACGCTGCTGCAATCAGGAATGAAATCAGAAGAGCTTTTCAAGTTAGAAGGTGGGCTGGTTTAGCGAGTATGCAAAACTCGTTTTATGTTGGTTCGCACAAAGAAATCTAAATTCGCTCGACGATGCTCCGCTCGCATCTCCATAACCTTGGCCGTCACAGCTCTCCTCTTTTGCCTGCTTTTCAGGGTTGTCTCGCGTCTGGTGTGTGTGCCAAGGTCTTTTCTTTTCCTCTCGCAGGGCTCAGATTCCACAGCAGAAAGGGTAAAGTGAAAAGCGAATGTGAAGCGTAAAAATGCTTCTCAAAGACCTTGACGACACACAAAAAGAATGCGGTATTTTCACCTCTTTCAGGAATTAGGAAGAACTAACGGAACTATAATCATAATGCGTAGCATAAATGAAAGTTTTGATTGAGATGACTTAACGAAATCGAAAGTTAGTGTATCGATAGGTTACAGTTTATATGTTAGTGTAGGTTATAGTATCGATAGGTTGTATTTCTCCTCTTTTAGAAATCAGGAAGAACATAACGGTATCTACGAACATGCGTCGCAGACATGAGAAGTTTTGATTGATACGACTAAACGAAACCGAAAGTTAGTGTATCGATAGGTTATAGGTTAGTATATCGATAGGTTACAGAGCTTGCGATATGAAGACTCGATAGGATACAATTAAGCCTGGGCTTCTTTTTTGTGTTAGAGAGCATCTTATGGGGTTATGGGGTTCTTGTGCGTTGTAGGGGATGCAACTTTGCATTCTTAGGAAAATTTGTATTTGAGTAGGTCTGAGTCGTTTTTCGTTTTAACGATTTTGTCGGGATCAGCCAGATTTTGTTTAGGAGTTGTTAACTGTGCCACATATCACGTCGACGGAAATGGATTGCACTCAGTTTATGTATCCGTTGGTTTCAAGTGCGCTTTTTGTTTCCAGTCCCTTGTGCGAAATGTTCAGCATCTCGATATCGATCGTTTCTTGCGACGGCCAAGGCCGTTCCGGAACATAAGATTTGGGTACAAGTTCCCCCCCCCCCCATTGGACTTGCTCATTCACGCTTGCAGTCACGTGGTACGTAATCAAGAGCGAGAAATTATTTTGTATTAAAGCATTTTGAACGAAAGTGATAGCTCTACGTTGCTGCGCACGTTGATTAAACGCTTTGCACGAAAGCGGGTTTGTT
This sequence comes from Lepidurus arcticus, assembly GCA_003724045.1. Taxonomy (NCBI): domain Eukaryota; kingdom Metazoa; phylum Arthropoda; class Branchiopoda; order Notostraca; family Triopsidae; genus Lepidurus; species Lepidurus arcticus. Next base: position 136,753 of record RJJA01000078.1, on the reverse strand, counting down.
AGGAGAAAAAAATAAGGAATTTAGAACGCAGATGCTACATTTCGCGAGGACAACCTTGGCCAGTTTGTTTACGTGGTACACTATCTTTAATTGCGTTGTTTCTCATTCGAGAACGTCGATTACGCCAACTAACATCTGCGTAATGCAGATGTTAATTGCGAAAGGGTTAGTCTAGGTCAGTAGTGGACTTTCCTAGCGCTATTCTGTCCATGCTTAGCAGCTGAAGAAAAAAAATATAACTGTTAGCAACAATGAAACTTTCCCTTCGCTTGGAATGAAATTCATAAAAGGGTCGCCAGGAGCTCTTCAGGTAAACAAGATCTGCTAGTAAATGTGACCTTCAAGCATGCAAGCTGATGTAACCAAACACGAAGTGGATTTACTAGAAACCTTTTCAGGCAATCGTGCCTTTTTCTTCTTGTTGCGTCCTTTTTTCTCCATAAGCAGAAGCTGTTACGGGGGGTTTCACGCTTCACTTCCTGGGTGCCTTTTACACTGACGAAGTTCCTCTGACCTGAGGCTAGGAACGTTCTTGAGATACCCGTTTTGGCGTAGTTTCGATTTCGTTTACGTATTTATTCATTTGGTACAGTACGTCTGTACCTGCTAAGCCCTGCTTCTTTTTGTAAGCAATTTTAATCTGATTTTATTGCATTTAGAAGGTAGGAGGACAGAGTAGCTAGCCCGGAGCATTATGCTTGTGCATTGGATCAGATCAGCCAGTTTTTGGGAATGACTGCAAATGGAACCAAACGAAACTGTCATTACTTTTAGTCCAAATGAAGATAAAAAAGCGAGCAAGGGACTTGACCGACCTGATTGGCTGCTTCCCAGGAAAAACAGCGCTGTAGACGCTCAGATTAACCCAGCTGTTATGCAAAAAGACGCGAACCTAAAATAGCATTTTAATGGGAAGCCGAACGCGCCTGTTCTGGGGAAAGAAGAGAACGTTTTTTTAAGGAAATGATTCCTGGTTCTGCTTTTTGAAAACAACGCAAGGAGAAATAAGTTAACTTGGCAGGAGAACAGGTTATATTTACATGGTTGTTATGCGGGTGGAGCTTGTGTGAAATATATGCTGTCTCATATTCATCCTTGTGCTGCTGTCGGAGTTCGTGTTTGGGAGAAACACGTGGGGGAACCGGCGTTTTGGTGTGCTATAGGGGAGCGTCAAAGAAGTTCTAGAACGTTCTTGAAGGTTAGGGAAGGCGACAAATGCCGGCCGGCGTAAGGGACCCTATAGCAGTAGGTTACTTCAGCTGGTTTCAGAGAACTTGTTTTTGTTTGGAAGAACACTCAGCACTTGTTCGGTGTTTGTATTAGAATTTCCATGCTCAGATTTATTAGTTGTGGCTTTTCTACAAGTGAAGCTTTATCATGGGTCGCATTTTCGATTAATACGTTAAGAGCTGTAAGTATCTCAACTTTCGAACGTTTTAATCTGATTTTGTTAAGCGCTAGAAGAAGCTAGAGCGATTAATCGAACTTTTTGTAAGCGGAAAGTATAATCATTGAAAAACTTACGGCACTAAAGAAGGTTTGAATCAGTTTTAAATGTGCTAAGCTCTAATGACAATAGGCATTCATTTATTAACTTAGGTCATTAATGATTCAGTAAATTTTTAGCGTTTAAGGCAGTTTGCGTTGGGCTCAACGCGTTGTCATTCTATTAATCGTATGGGTACATATAAACATTCAGATTCACACTCAAGTACTCACACATAAATATAAATATTCACACGTTAATATAATTGTGTGAAGTTATATTTTGCCTCACATTCAGGTGACCAAAAATATTCCGAATGAAGATCGTTAACATTCCTTGACCTGATTGACTAGAGATTATTAGAGTAGTTTTATTATTGAACATGCAAGTTACTACTAGGTCTTGTTATGGTGGTCCAGAAGGGTTTCTTGAAATAATTTCCTTTAATCATATGGGAGCTCAGTTTGTAACTGCGTTACGATGAGTAATGGTTGTAAGTTGTGTGATGTATGCACATGTGCGTCGAGACAGCTGATGCTTCCCTCGTATTTTACTCATTGATTAATAGCATAAACACGGCTGACTCAGTATTCGCCTGATCGTAGTAACCTGAATAGGGTGAGAATTATCTCTAAGCAGCGGGGGGAAAATTGCGTTTGTAGAGGATCTAGATTTCCACTTCATTGTGAAATCCTCATGTGCGTTAGTCAGAGGATTAGCGGGATGATGAGCTTGGATAACGCGATTTTAACTAAGTAACCTCTTCGATAGTGGCATTATGATGTCGACTGTATAGTTTTTATGAGGTCGTCCTGGGGAGGTATGGCGTGATCGGATTATATCGCGTTCTGGTTTGATTATTTCTATCCAGAGCAGAAAGTGAAGGGAAAGCACAAGACGGAGAAGACGAAATAGAGAGGGAAAAGCAAGACCTAGGGTGTTATGCAAGAGACGGGGAAGGTCGAGGGTTTAACCCAGCAGGGTTAAACTGCGTAGTACTACGTCGACGTACCGTGCCTTGGTATCAACGGCGTAGTACCCATTTCCCGCCGAAACCCGTATCTCCCCCTCTCCCTCTTGTAAAAGCTATTTCAACCCTTGGAAAGGAACAACAGCATTGTAAAGAGAAGGTTTCGAAGCTCCAGAAGTGGTTGGTTGAAAATGTTCGAAATAAGGAAACCTGAGGTGACTACGTTTTCCCTGGTCTCTCATTTGCCCGAAAAGTTTTGATACAAGCCTTGATTAAAGCCAATTGTGTGCGTCTTGAGCAAATACACCAAGTGCATGGGCCCGTTTAGGTTAGGAAGTTAGCCAGTTAGTATCCTTTGATAGCAAACTTGCTACGCGGCGTATGCAAATGAAAACGTATGTTCAGCCCCCAGAAGTTCTGATAAGACTCGTAACTTATCTTGATAAGACCCCAACTTGGGTTTAAGGTGACACTTGTGCGTATGACTTGAACGACTTTTTCCCTTTTTGTTGATTCAAAGCGAGACGAGAAACGAGTCAACAACGTGATATTCTCCACGTAGAGATGGCAGCCTTTTATTATTTTTTTCACCCTAACTACAGAGCCGGCATTCTTAGACAATAACAACTTCCTTTCCCGTGGTCTTTCTATAACCGTTGAGGGGTTCCAGAAGAGATAAATTAAGGTTGCGCAACTTGTTTTTCACAGAAAATGGCGTTCTAGAGGGGGAAAACGGCTCACCCTATGTTAAAAAAGGCTCCCTTCTAGACCTTTAGGTAGTACTCACTGGCAAATTTATGAGATGTCACAAGTTTTTCACGTGTTTTAGTATAAAGGAAGGAATATGTGTTCCGCCTAACCAATATAACGATCTGTTGAGAGACAAGAATCTAATTTCCGTAGTTAGAACGTGTTTATTATAAGTTAAAGACATGCAATCGCAGAGTACAATATAGTCTTGTCTTTGTCTATAAGATAACGTTCTTTCTTGAATCTAGCTTGGTTTAGTTTAGCAAACTTGGTATGATCCTGCTTAGATACCAATCTTATTCCGTTTATTGGCAGCAAACGCGATCATATCGTTAGATCGTTTGCTCTAATCGCCACGGCAATTAGCCTAGTATTAACTTCAGCACTTAGGAGCTTTTATTCTCCTTGATTTTGATTCATTGAGGGATGAGGGACAACGTTGAAATGTGAATGAGTCCGTGTCGGTACCAGCACTTGCAATTACCGAATAGCCCGAGCTTTATTACGCAACATCGCATATAGTAGCCCTGACCGTGACGTTCAAGGGTAAAAACGTCGCAGTGATTAGGATAGGATGGCTCCCGAACTAGCTGTGTCAGCTGCCCAGTATTGATTGGATATTCCTGCTCGCTCCGCTCTCAGATTCCTTTAGCCCTGCACTTGTTTACTATCTTACTAGGGACGGGACATATTCTTGTCAATGGTAACGGGTATAAAAAACGCAAGGGAAAGGGAAGCCATTCTAGTAAGGCGGGGTTTAAGCCACGTTGTTGTTGTCGAAAAACAGGAAGTGCGTAGTAAGCTAAGCCAAAATTTTTTTTTCTCCTCAGCGTTTGCCCCTAGGGAGTTATGCGACTCTGGTTCATGGTTGATATGATATTGTCGTGTATTTTTTGGATGGCGGTGAAGGTCCTAAAAATCGGCTGAAAACCCTTTAAAAAAATAATCTACGCCCAGACCTCAAACCAGGCTCGCCAGACTTAAATGTGCATATGCCCCCTGGAGCGAAAAAAGGAACCAACCAAACGCTCTGGGAGGCATAGTGTAGGACTATTCTCATAAACCACACTTGGTTTTGAGTCGGATTTTTAAGTTGTATTAGAAACTGACGTGGCAGGTGTTGTTGTTATGGCAATGGTTATCGGTCTAGGGCCAAGGATAAATGTCATTGTTGTTCACTGGCTCCGGAAGCTTCATTTTATCAGTTGGGGGGGGGGGGGTGCGCTAGAGCAATTATTAACGCTTTGATATGTTACTGACGAGATAGGAGGTGCTGGATGTTTACGAGTTGGTTATTTCCAGTTCAGGTACGAGGAATTACAATAGTTGACTATATTTTTTTCAATAAGGGACACCCTGAGCCAGTTTACGTATACAGTCGAATGTATTTTCCAGTTCAGGGTCTGTTTACAACTCTTGCGATGTTTTTTTAACCGTGAACTTTAATGCTGTTTTTTTTTGTTTTATTTTTTAGCCACGGACCTGCATGTACAGGTGTAGTTAACGCTTGCCAAGGAAGATTTCCACGAAACACGTTACTGGATGGGTTTTTGATGTGAGACGATGTATGAAACTGAAAGAGTTGAACGCGTGACATGAGCTTTAATATTTGCATATTGAGTCGTAGTTCGTACTCAGTGCATCGGTAGACCTCTGCACATAAAGCTTGTAGGTTGTTTTGGTGATTTTTGTACCAGTGGTAGATGAAACCAACGCAAGAATGTGCGATTTTATTGTATTGGCGCAACCGGTTAGCGCAGTTGGCCGTTTCTTGTTATGAAAACAATGATGGCTGGGCCCCGGTATGTTGCAGTTGCCAAGCCTGTAAAGGATTTGTCCTCGGTCTAACCTAGCCGCGGGGCCGGCATTCGGGCTTATGGGAGCTAACGCAGCGATACCGCGATACGCTACAAAGCGTTGTGTTTTCGCCGTACTACGCAGCAGTTAGCCGGGGTCCGTCATAGAGTCAAGTTGTCAGGTATCTTTGTGTGATGTGAAGGAAAGGCAGGAGGAACGGCCTCATTTTGTCTTTGGTGGAGCCCAAAACAGGCCTGAGCTTTCGTGCTAGGTTTGAGAAAGGGAAGCGAGATAAAGAGCAAAATAAGCAAGAGTTAAAGGTGATGTTAAAGTGAAATACGACATCATCCCTAACTCTGGAAAATTTCTACTACGACCAGAAGATATCCTCGTTCTACGTATAATAGCCAACTGTGTATTGTGGGTCTAGTGTGACAGCAAGTCGGCGCCGATAATAATTCGGGGTTGAAATTTATATTCGATATTTAATTCGTTGCGTCGTCTTGAAAGTTGTTACCATATCCGTCGTCAGTTGCAAAATGGTAGAGAAATACGAGGACAGCTCAGATTACGGTAAGATACGAGTTGCTGAATTTTAAACTTGGAAGCGGTCCACATTTTTCTGTTATGGAGCGTCGCTGAAAATAAGGCTTGTGCTTGCCGCGACGCGCCTGCGCTCCCAAGATCGAACGATTTTACGGTGTGGCCGTTCAGTTGGCCCTGTACTGTTTCGTTTCTCTCGTATTTTGTTCGCTTGCATGAGTCGGCAAGGCGTGAGATTATGGGAGGATGCTTGTATACTTCCTTTTTTTTTTATATATGACCACTGCAGATTACAAACATAAGGGCCTTGGATGGCGGGACAGGATATATACGTTTAATACGACCTTCAAAACTGACTTGATTTGCATACGGAACCTTTTTAAGCTGGCACAGATTCTGAGTTGGTTTGCACAGAGTTGGTCCTTCCGAAACTCCGCGTCGGTTCATGGCGCTACTGTTCCCCTCCAAAGTGCAATTCACTAGCTCCACATTTTTTTAGTGTTACTGTTGGTTAGGTTAGGCTAAGTTAGGTTCAGGGATTTTTCTGAAGCATTTTTTTGCATTGCACATTGGAGGGGAGCAAAAAGAGCCGCGAGCCGTAGCAGAGGTACGAAAGCTTCATGTTAGATTTGGTCCACATAGCCGTGGTCTATCAGAGCAAGCATACCTACCTTGCACCTACGAAGAGTGGGACAATCACCAACCGCTGGCTAAACCTGTTACCCATTATTACATAGGCTTCGTGGAAACGCTTGTCGGTTCTCCTGGGGTGTTGGGGTTTGAAGGACGGGTGGAAGAGATGAAGTGCGGGGTGAACATGTGAGCCTGCACGTCAGCCTGTTTTTCTTTCTGGGGATGAGAGAAAACTGGCTGCCAAGTATGCAGGGAACAGGTTTTTTCTTGGTAGCCCCTAAGAGGGTGATTCGAAGATCCCGGGGCGAAATTTAGACTGTTAAACTTACGATTGGGGGCAAACAAGAACACGAAAATGTAGTCGTATTCCCTCATCGAGATGACGCAATGACTGTAAGAGGGGAAAGTGATGTGAGTAATGAGGAACAAAAAGCCCAATGAGGTAGATGAACTTGTGCAAAGCGAGAACTCAGAACCTCGCTCGAGGAGACTCACAAATGTTTTGAGCGTAACATTGTTTTTGTTTTGTCTGGCAGTCAACGAACGGAAACTAGGTCAAGGGACGAATTAGTCGAGTCAAAAATCCGTAGTCCATTGTATTGTAGTCAAAGCAGAGAGAAAGTGGTGCTTTCTAGCGTTGTAAGCGCAGATTGGATTATGCAAATATTTCATGGTGGCTTTTCTTGTTTTGTTTTAAATCGGTAGGTGAGTGTGACGGAGATGTGGTCCATGGGTTGGACAGAGAAGTTGCTCTGGCGAAGCAGAAAGAGGAAGCTAAGAAGAAGAGGAGGAAGAAGAGGACCGGTTCCTCGCTCTTCGCTTCTACCTTCCATGAATTGTACCGGCTGACTGGGGAGTTTTTGGGAGAAGGCGCCTACGCTTCGGTTCAAACTTGCGTCAACATCTGGACCGACACAGAATATGCAGTTAAAGTGAGTTTTTCGGTCCATTGTTATTATCTTTCTTTCACTTTCTAGCAAAGATTTTTTGGGAAAATTACTAACAAATTTGGTAATCGTTTGTTCGTCTAGATCATTGAGAAGATTCCGGGGCATAGTCGAAGCCGCGTGTTCAAAGAAGTCGAAACGTTCCATCACTGCCAAGGCCATCCTAACATTATCCAACTGATGGAGTTCTTTGAGGAGGAAGACCGTTTCTATCTGGTCTTCGAGAAGGTGACAGGCGGTCCGCTGCTGAAACACATCCAGCGTCGCCTGCATTTCACCGAAAGAGAGGCCTCCTTAGTCGTCAAAGACCTGGCCTCGTCGTTAGCCTTTCTGCACGCCAAAGGCATCGCACACCGAGATCTCAAGCCGGAGAATATCTTGTGTGTGCACAGGGACAAGATCTCGCCCGTAAAATTGTGCGATTTTGATCTGGGATCGGGTATAAAATTCCATTCCGGGACCACTTCCCCGATTTCCACTCCAGAGTTGCTTACTCCGGTAAGTTCCGCCTGATCTAATTATTATTATTTTTTAATCAACATCCCTGTAGGGACAAAACGATTAAGAATCTTCTTATCTATAATAAGTATTTTTTGTAAAATGTATAGCTGGCGTAGGCTCTCGCCTGTTGCCGCAACTATATTGCAACTATATTCCGATTATACAAAAGCAAAGATAAAAGCTACATTGCACGAGAAATATTTTTATACGTATTTTGTACTTTTGTATTATTATTTACTATTTATTTGTATTATTTATTAATTTGTCTTTTCTATTATTATTGATTGATATTTTTTATTTTTTTACTGTTATTTTTATTGGCATTTTTATTATTAATTTTGTATTTTATTGTTCTAGGTTGGTAGTGCAGAGTTTATGGCTCCCGAAGTCGTGGACGCTTTCGTAGGCGGTGATAGTTTGGGTTATGATAAACGTTGCGATTTGTGGTCCTTGGGAGTGGTTGCGTACATTTTGTTGTGTGGCTATCCCCCCTTTTACGGTGCCTGTGGCCAAGATTGCGGCTGGGAAAGGGGAGGAGCTTGTAGCCAATGCCAAGATGCCCTGTTTGCCTCTATCCAGGAGGCGTGCTACACTTTCCCAGATCCTGACTGGGCGCACATCTCTTCAGAGGCCAAAGATCTCATTCAAGCGCTGTTGCAAAAGAACTCAGTATTGCGTATCAGCGCTGAACAAGTCCTGGAACACCCGTGGGTCAAGAACGGGGGACCTCAGAACCCTCTGACGACCCCCCATGTCATTCGCAGGTAAACCATTAATCTTTCCGTGTTTTCACTTCCATTTTTTCTGAGCTTATCCAAAAATCGACTTACTAACTTGGAAACGATATTAATTTTACGCAGGAATCAGAGTGCGAGGGAGTTGTCGGTCATGGCAGAGAGCGCTATGTGCGTCCAACGTGTTGTATTGCAACACTGCAGCATGAATCTGACGCTGGAAGCACGTTTGCGCTCGCTTGATGAAGATTCCGGCTTGGGTCACGATGATAATTATCAGCGGACTGGTCGCGGTTCGCGCTCAACCGAGAGTAGCAGCGAGGCTGAGCCGGATTTGGATCAAGAGCACAATAATAATCATCGTGATTTGGAATTTCACGCGGGAGAAGAGGAAGAGGACGGCCAAGGATTGGGAGCTAAATTCCGTCTGCAACCACCGAGCCAATCTCGCCTGTTTGTACGTAGACAGCAGCCAGTCAAAGCTACGTTTAGCATTCAGAGCGACGACGACGAATGAAGAAGAGGAAAGAAAATCAGAAACAAATTCCTACATCGTGTATCCACCCAATCCGCAAAAATTCGTTATTTTGCTCTTTCCGGTTTTTTCTTTTTTTCGGCTCTTCTTATTTTCGATTGGTCAGAAAGAGGGAGTTCAAAGGTCCGAGGAGAGGAACCGTACGCCCCAAAGCAAGCGAGTCGTTCCCTCCGTATTTTGCATTTTCTTTTTCCTTCCTAGCAAGAAAATAGTTTCTTGGGTTTTCCCCCGTTTTTGGCGAGGAGTGAATGTGGTTTCTGGCAGGTCTTCGAATTTTTTTTACCCGCTTTTAAGAAAACCCCCAAGTTCTGCTCGGATTCCAGCCTTTTTGTAACATAATGCTGTATATAGCAAAACCTACCTGGTGGAATTTGGAAAACCACATTCTTTTTTGGAAAAGAAACGTAAGTGTGCATGAGAAATGCAGGAGACCAAGAACAAAGGGTTTCCGCCAAAAAAAATACTAGAGAATTATTTTTTCGTCGAAGGGACGATGTGTGATTGTAAGCTAAAAGTAAGACAGAGTATGAATTCTCTCCTTAAATCAGTGTGACAAACCCAACACCCTTTTTTCCCTTTTGTCGTTACGACAACCAGCGCTGGCTATGGCGTGCGTATTCTCAGGTTTCTCCGCCTATTTTTTTCGTTTTTGTTTTGAGATAAAAGAGACCCAAGTAGAGAAAACAGGGCAGGGTTTTTACTTGCAGAAAGTGAACAGTTTTTTTATTGAATTTGTTTGTTTTTTTGGGGGGGGGGTTGAACAGTTTGGTTTCCCTCGTCTCGCATATTATCAGACTCTTCCCCTTCCATGTATGCAAGTGAGGACACGCGTGTCCGTGTGGGTTAGTTGGGACAACAGAAAAAAAGCTGAAAGCGTACTTGTTGGTACTGCGCGCAAAAACACCTTGTTGTACGTGATATCGTAGTCGCCTTGTGTCTATATTACCTAAGCAGTACAAACAAAAAATAAACCTCCCCCCATTATCCCCTTCTTTTTCTTCCTTTAACGACTCCGAAACCCCACACCTACTCAAATTCCCATGGCTGATTGGACACTTGTTTTTTTGCCTGGTATGATGAGGCATGAGAGGTAAAATATTAGCAAAATTGTATTTTGGATGGAGCTCGGGAATGAACTGGGTTTTGAACGTACGAACGTTCAATTTGCCAACTGGTGTGTTAAGGCCATCCAAACTTTGTATCGATTCGAGTCTTGGACAAAGTGAAAACCGACATAATGGACTGGTGATACTTTAAAAAAAAACGTGTACGTGTTTTATTCTTTTATATTGGTTACTTTCAGGATCAGGAGACCATATTATTTCATTATGTTAAGGAGGACCAGATTTAAACTGAAATCCGCTAGATTTGCTTTATAAACTCAACCTTTCAGCTAAAACGACAGCCGGTTTCTGAAAGGAATCGCACTTTGTCTAAATCACTTGGAGCTTTGCTACGGTAAAGGCTTGTACATGACAGTGAAGGTACGACTATTGATGTACATAGGTCTAATGTCGAGCAAGAATTCTTTGTATTCAACATACAAATTCACAGTTATACTAAGCTGAAGTCTTTGTAGTTCGTCGTTGTCATTGGTAAGAGATTTGAAAAGGAAGGAAATGTGTTATAAAGACTGGAGATAATAGCAAGAGCAATACTACGTGGCTTGTTCGGAACGTAGACACAAGGTTTACAGTGTACCCGGCAAAAGGACTACTGTTCCATGACCTAACTTAAACTTAACCTAACTCAAGATGCTATTGGTCCCTTGAAAGGTTAATGGAACGTTAGACTTTTTGTCGCGTACACAGTCCATAGTCCGGAGTCATTTTGTCCGGTTGCCGTTTGGCCGTGGGTTTCGCAGAGCGTTCGAGAACTTCATATCTTTCGCGTTTCGTATTTTAGTAAGACCGTTCTTTGTTTTGATTCCGTTGACAGGCAGCGGGAAGTTTTGATGAAAAGTATTTATTATCCATGTTTGTGTCATAATGAGACTCGATTTTGATATAAATGAGTTTTGCCAAAATTTGCGTGCAACGAAACCTCCTTATGAATGTCCAGTCAAAGACTGTGGTAAGATTTATAAAAGTTTTGCCGGGATCCAGAACCATGTTTTCAACTGTCATCAGGATAAAGGAACGGACGGTAAACTTCTACTTTTATTTAAAGCTTGTATAGCTTATTCTATGGTATGTTTGGGGTTTAGACAGTGGAGATGATACGCAGAACAGCTCTACTTGCTGCACAGATCCCCAGAAACTTGTAGAACTGGAAGTAGACGGGAAAGTCCAAAAGCTCAACGTCTACGAACCTCTCAGCTTCATTTCCAAGGTAATGTCAACCCATATTAAGTTAGATAACCTATAGATGAACGCATTGTATTAAATAGGACGAATGGGAAGCTTTGGTACCCATAAAATCCGAAGTGGTTCCTCCCGAAACCGCCAAAACGCCTACACCCAAGCCGATCATAGCCAGATACGCTCACAAGAAAACCCCTCGCTTGACGTCTTTACCTGAGAACCCCACAGTCACGTCGTTAGCCAGAGGAAGTCCCGAGAAACTTCCTGCATCCAATACTGGCCCACCACGGCTACCAGAGCCTCAGTTTGCTGTGCTAGCCGATTGGGATAACCTGATCCCTGACGCACTTGAGCGCCCAGCATCCTATTACCGTTTTATTGAAAAAAGCAATGACGAACTGGATGAAGAAGTCGAGTATGATCTGGATGAGGAAGACGTGGCTTGGCTCAAAGTCATGAACCAGCGTCGGAAAGCTGAAGGATTCTCTGCAGTTGCCCCCGAATCCTTAGAACTCTTGTTAGATCGTCTTGAGAAAGAATCTTATTTCCAAGTAATTTCGTATCAAATCGATTTCATATTTAATGTTCCTATTTAGATGCAAAGTGCGGGCAAAGAGCAATCCATTCCCATCGACGAAGACGCGGTTTGTTGCATATGCATGGACGGCGAGTGCCAAAACTCTAACGTCATCCTCTTTTGCGACATGTGCAACTTGGCTGTTCATCAAGAATGTTATGGAGTTCCTTATATCCCCGAAGGGCAATGGTTGTGTCGGCGCTGCTTGCAGTCTCCGTCAAGAGCTGTCGAGTGTGCTTTATGTCCAAATAGAGGTGGAGCCTTCAAACAAACGGACGATGGTCGTTGGGCCCACGTTGTCTGTGCGTTGTGGATTCCCGAAGTGTGCTTCTCCAACACAGTAAAACTCCCTAGCTTCTTTATTGATTTTTCGGTGATTCCAAGACGTTGTTTCCCCCTTTCGTAGGTATTTCTGGAACCTATTGATAGCATACCAAACATCCCTGCAGCGCGCTGGAAACTGACATGCTATGTTTGTAAACAAAGAGGCGTGGGCGCTTGCATTCAGTGCCACAAGGCCAACTGCTACACTGCCTTTCACGTTACCTGCGCCCAAGCTGCTGGGTTACACATGAAAATCGATACCGTCCGCGATCCAACTTCATCCGGGGTCCCCGTTTCAGTGCGCAAAACTGCATTTTGCGATGCACACGCCCCTGCTGATTCAGATGTGGTACGAGATGCAAATGATTCGGGACGCAAAGGGCAAGCTAATCCTGGTCAAGTGAGAGCGGTCTTCCGCGAACGCATGAAACAAGCCAGGAAAATGTTGGCGGAAAAACGCCAAGCTCCTCCGGTTGTTTCAGTACCAACTATTCCCCCGGATAAGTAATATTCAGGCTTTTAATAATATATTAGAAATTGTATTTACTAAAGAATATTTGACTTTTTAGCGTAAAGGAAATTGGTGCTTTGCTGCATGCTCCGGGGAAGAATAAATTTGTACAAAGACTAATCGCCTATTGGACGTTGAAAAGACAAGCTCGAAATGGTGTTCCTTTACTGAGGAGGCTGCATAATACGCATCCTCAGCGGCACCAAGAAGAGAAAACCGGCGAAGTACCGTTCTCTTAAACAAAACTGTATTTCAATAATTTTTTACTTCCCAGGAAGAGGCGTATGACCAAGTGAGGTTTTGGCAGCGTTTACGGCAAGATTTAGAACGCGCACGTTTGTTGTGCGAGTTGATAAGGAAACGGGAAAGGACCAAACGTCAATTACTCAAGTGGTAACTATAAGTTATACAGAAGGCGATTCGTAAGCTTATAAAGGTTCCCGTATACCTTAGCTCGGTATAGGCAATTAGCGTGGGGAATTTCCGAACAACTTTTTGAGAAAACCAGTACATTTCATGAAAAAATTCTTTGCTAATAGGTAGTGCACAACCAAATGCAGATTACTTTCCAATGAGTAATAAATTATTAATATGCAAATAAATTTTCAAATATGAGAAATACGTTGCCTAAAAATATGTCCTTTGGTTGTGCACTAGCTAACGAAGATTTTTTTTTAAACTTGCTTTCAAATCGGACAAGCCGTTTTCAAGAAATCTTAGCTGCGTTCGTTTTGACGGAAGCAGTCGATTTAAAAGTCTACCCAAGACTTCCGTTAATAAGCGTTCGAGATGGGTAAACTTCGGGCTTATAAGCGTTTTATTTAGCTAGTCGACTTAAGACTTTGAAAGTCGACGTCTCGAGTCATGTGCCGAGACTTAAACTTAACCCCGCCCCCTTGTTTACTTATTTCCTTTGTTTATTAAGCGCATGCCTAGAGACTACATGCGTTTCAAGAATACGCTACTTTTATTTAATAGGCAGTCCACGAGTTTTTCATTTCATCGATCTTTTCCTTTTTGTCTCACAGCAAAGAAGAGGAACTAGAATTAAAGTTATGGCCCGAGCAGTATTTCTTCCGGAAATTGCTGGACGTCCTGCGAGACAAAGACGTAGAGATGGGCGAAGTGTTTGCAGAACCTGTGGACGTGAAAGAAGTACCTGATTACCTGGACATCGTCAAGAGTCCAATGGATTTGACAACGATGCGCCAGAAGTTGGAGCAGAAACAATATCCGAAGCTGGAAGCGCTTTATCGAGATTTTTCGCTCATGATCGAAAACTGCCTCGAATACAATTCCAGGGAGACTATCTTCTACAAAACCGCTTTGAAAATGCGGGACGTGGTAGGTCGGAACGAAGAAACAAGAAATAAGCTGAAAAACAGTGTTAACCAATAGTTTCGCTCAGGCCAAAGCAATGTTCAAGCAAACCAAGATTGATATGGAGGTTGCAGGTTTGCAAGCGTATACGGGAACAACCCTGGATGCTGTTCCTCAACCCATGCCCCAAGCTCAGCAAGAAGATATTGCCAAACAAGGTTTGCATATCCATTTATCATTTCTATAGAAGCTTAATTTGGTTTGTGCTCATTTCGGCAGTGGACGCATATTTGTGTGATCCTAAACGGGCACATGCTCCTTTGGAATCCCAGCTCTCGCATTTGGAAGACCTGCTAGCCAAAGCACAGAGCATGCCCCAGAACCAAGCTAAAAGCAAACGTGTGCGAGCTTTGCGGCTCGCGTTGGGTCAAGTGAAGCGCCAACTCTCATTAGAAGCAGGAGGACGTGCAGCTGCTACCAGGGCATCTGCTTCTCCCCAGAAGAAGCCAACCCGGGCAGCTCCTCCCCCTCACCGGTCTTCTAGTTCGGATTCTGAGGAAAAATCCGACTCGGAAACTTCAGAATCATCATCGGAGGCCTCAAAATCCCCGCTTCCCCCTCCACCTCCGCCCCCACCTGCCCCGCCAAATCGCCGAGGTCGAAATACACTAGCGCAGGCAGCTGCTGCTCCGCGACAGCTCACAATTGACGCATTCCTAGCGAAAAAGGAGAAACTGAGCAAGTTGCAGGACAAGAAGGATGCGGAGTTAAAGGGTAAAGTTATCAACAAGGTTATGAAACGGAGCGGAAAAGACTTGGTTCCGAATTCTGGTGCAGCAGCCGTAGTGGCGACTGCGAGCGGAGCCGCAGCTGAAAATGTGGAAAGCTTAAATGAAGCCCGAATTACCGCCTTGCCCATCACGCCTGTCAAGCAGAATGCTGAAGGAGTACCCAATCCGAGTACCCAGCCCTCGCCTGCAGGTGTGAACCGTCGTACGGCTGTCTTGTTCACTCGCAAAGCTGCCGCGGCTCTCAAAGTACGTCTTATCGTATTCGTTTTATTTTGAAAAAATCGATACGATAGATGTCGCTTGTTGTGATTACTGCATATTAGAATCAGCCGCTTTGTGAAATCAAATTTTAAAGAACCGATTCAAAATGATACATTTCATAGCGTTTTAATCAATTATTATAATCACACTTTCGTATGTTAGAGTCAATTTCGAGAGAATCTTCACATGTACAATAACGAACTTATTGATCGTTCTTATGGAGTTTCAAAATCGACCAATTACAGCGCTTATCCCCTGTTCAAACGAATTTTTACATTGCATGCCTACTTCTGCGCTCAGGTAGGGTTCCTAACAAGTCCCTCAATCCCCAGTTAATTAAAGGAGCAGGTCAGTCAATTAAATGCTCCTTAATAGCGAAGCGAATCCCTTTTCCCTGTTTTTCTTTTTTTTTTTTTTATTCATGGTCGCCAAGCATTTCCTTTGCTTTGACGTTTTTTGGTCAGGGAAAAAGGATTAGCTTCGCTACTAAGGGGCATTTAATTGACCTACCTGAGCGTAGAAGTAGGCAAGCAATGTAAAAACTCGTCTAAACAGAGTTTAAATAAGCCAGTTCGTTTCATTCGCCGATTAATCGTAGCATTTTATTGCATAATTCCGATTTTCGATTATTAGAA
Organism: Lepidurus arcticus; assembly: GCA_003724045.1. Lineage (NCBI taxonomy): Eukaryota > Metazoa > Arthropoda > Branchiopoda > Notostraca > Triopsidae > Lepidurus > Lepidurus arcticus. The sequence continues at coordinate 121,135 of RJJA01000078.1, read as the reverse complement.
TCACCGCTTAATAGAATCAATATTCATTTGACAAATATGATCGCAATAAGCGGCATATACTGTATTTCCCTTTTCTTTTTGCTGTTGTGCAGAAACCTGAAGCTCCAGCACCGCCAACCAAGCGTGGGTCAAATCGAACTCGTAAGCCGTCAGAAACTACTGCCAGCATTGCTACAGTTGCTGCTCTGGCTAGTACCGTTCCACCTGCGGCAATTACTACCACAAATACGACCACTACCGGGTCCGGCCGACGTAAAGGTGGGGCGAAGGCCCAGAACTTGAGTTCCCAACAGCAACATTCGAATAATCCAAGTATAGGTTCGCTGAGTACAACCCAACCCAGTGCCGGGTTGTTTTCAATGTCGTTACCAACGGCCAGTACCAACAGCAACGCCATCATTCAACCCAGTACATTACTGTCGTCGAATAATACAGATTTGGCGGCTCTCCCGCTTGAAAGCGAGAGTTTCCGGATATATCGTCCATCGCGACCGGGAGGAGGAGATGACGATGATTTTAAGCGCTCGTGGTCAAGCTCGCCTTCGCATACAAGTGATTCAGACTCGGAATCTCAAGAGAGCGATGAAGAAGGAGGGGAGGATGAAGAAGATGTAGAAGAAGAAGAAGCGGCTGCAAATGCGGTAGAAACTGTGACACCAGGGACTCAGAATGCCGATGAGGGTACGCCTGCCGCTAATAACAATGCTGGTGGTTTCGACCCCACGGATTTGGCTTTGCAGCCCATGGATTTGGTTTGGGCAAAATGTAGAGGGTTTCCTTGGTATCCTGCCTTGGTAAGTTATATCGCTTTCAGGTTTTGGATTACGTCAATTTTACCTCTTTCTAGGCTATTTTGTTTACGTATGTTAAGCTAATGTTTATCTATTTTGTTTACGTATTTTAAGCTAATGTTTATCTATTTTGTTTACGTATTTCAAGCTTTTGTTTACCTATTTTGCTTGCGTATTAGTTTTGACCTAAAATGTAAACCTGTTCTGAACTGTGGTTTCAAAAGTCGATGCCTTTGTTGTGTTGGTTTGAGAGGAATGATTATCAACCGAATTAGTTTCCCGAATGAATATTCAAGGACGTGTTTATAGCTGAATCTTTCAACAGTGAATTTTTCCCTCGTGAGTTGTCCTAAACGGTCGATGCATGCCATACTTTCTGCATGCCATGGTTATTGTGATAAGCACAAGTATTAATGCGTAAGTATGTGTGTGTTTTGGTAGATTATTAATCCTGGAATGCCTCGAAATGGGGTGCTGCATAACGGAGTGCCTATACCGGTTCCACCTGAGGATGTGCTGGCTTTAGGTCAGCAAGGATCTAACCAGAAGCTTGAAAACCACTTCCTGGTTTTGTTCTTCGACTCGAAACGGACATGGTAAGTACCCATTCTTTTCTATTTGCGTTTCTTTTACCTAGATTGCGTGATCCATTTTCACAAAAAATTAGTATTCAGTTCTGGAAACCTTCATCTCCTGTGAGTTAACTAAACCCGCTCACTGTACCCTACTCGCCCGCATAATGCGAGTGGAATTAATCCTAGTGGTGGGTGACAGTAGTCTCAATTACATGTCTCAGTAAAAAAACAGAAAAACTCACTCTAAATAATAAGCTTAAAAGCCAAATGTCGGAACACTCTCGATGATTAAAACTTGGATGAGATTTGGATCGTAACGCACAATGCTGGAGATCTATCTTCCCTTTCTCCCCAAGAAAAACAGGAAACTCATCTCTTAAACTTTGTGTCGGAGACTTTTCTTGTGAGCGAAGCGTTCTTCCTGTCAGTTTGGGAGTTTAATTGCATCTGTCTTTAATTAATGTAGGCAATGGTTGCCACGCTCGAAGTTAGAGCCTTTGGGAGTGGACGCTGGACGAGATAAGTGTCATTTGGTTGGCTCTCGACGACCAGCTGAACGTCGCGCAGTAAAAGCCGCCTACCAAGAAGCATTACTTCATCGCTGCCAAGTTGCTGGCCAAGAAGTTCAGTTGTCTGGCGAAGAAGATTCCTCTTCAGACTCGGCGTCAGGGAATTCAGACTCGGATCATGACGAGGACTGAAAACACTATTTATCGCTTGCATTTTCCCCCTTCAAAGTGTGCTGTGTTCAGTATAATCCATAATTAACATTGTAGAGTGTTTGAGAAACATGAATAAAGCCTCCGTTTTGAACAAAAGCTCGCACGTGGAGGTCCATGCGGGCCATTTGCTTTTGTCCGTCGACTCTAATCCACATCTTGATTGTATCTGGTGCGGAATAAGGGGGTGATAGCAACGAAGGAAGAGTTCACTTCATTGCGTATGCGCTAAAATGGATCAATAGTATGTCATAGCGAGGCTACGATACGTGGGGGTTTCCGGGGTGGCCTCACCAAGTTTTTAATGGCAAAACTTGTTGACACCATGCAGACGCACACTACGGTACTCTGGTGATTCATTTTTTCCTTTTTTATCTCTTGTGCGGAAAGTCACAACAGTTTATTCATTTCCCGAGAGCCGTTAAAAGTCCCTGTCATGGAGGCAAAGTTCATGTCGATTTGGGTAATTGTGTTGTGTTCAGGATCTTTGTGGGAAGCTGTAGCCGACAACCTCCCCACTTGTTTGCCGGTAAGTTCATTTATTTTCGATCGGGCTTGGGGCAGGATGTTGAAAAGGGAAGTTCACAAGTGATAAGGGACTTCGGGGACTGGTTTACGTTGCAGAAAGATTTCCACTACGAGTTAACCGAATGCGACGATAATGGAGGACGATGGAGAGTTTCTGTGCCGTCTCCTGGATCTTGTACCGGAGGAGCTCCAAATGCACCTACCCGTATTGATTCATGTGGTAATTGTCTCTTAATAGGCTATCCCAATCACGATGTTTTAAAAATAATAATACATAATTTCAGCGCTGGGATGCAAGCCGGGTTATTCCTTCGATCTGGATAGTCTGACCTGTCAAAAATGCCCCAGTGGAACCTACTCGCTAGGGAATGCTGTGAGCATTGATACTTGGCCAGTGGATAAGTTACCTGATGCATTCCGCAGTGAAGTTGAGCCTTTTGCGTCGAGATCTGCCTTTGTGACGCTGGAACGACAACGAGCTACATATAACTGTTCACGGTATATTTTGCCTTGGATTTTTTTGTATCAAATCTTTAGTGACACCTATATTTTTGTTATCGTAGGTCGGGTTGGCAAGGAAAAGGCGAGTATATTGCATTCCCCGGTGGCCCATGTGTGGCTAGTTTATCGATGACTGCCAAATTAATCCAGAGCGGTGCTTTGACGTACACATATCAATATCCAGACGATGACGTCATTTTTCAATTTCAGGTTTTCCTCGTTTTTATAGAATATAAAGTGTGACTTTGTCATTGTTTATCCTGTGACTTTAGGCGCAAAATGATGTTTGCCAAGGGGAAATGGAATCGGAAGAGTTTAAATGGCCAGGAATGACCGAGGCTGGCGCCTGGGTTACCAAAACGGTTCCTTTGACGGCAGGAGTTCACTTACTTCAATGGAAAGCAGTTGGGATTAGTGCCAGGCAAACCAAACCCATTCTCATAAAGCATATTTATATTACCGGTATATAAACATAACTGGCGCATTGCTTTGGAAAAGTTTATTTTCGTTTTTTTTCTTTGTGGTATAAGGCGTGGTTGCTTCAAATGGCTGTACAGCGTGTCCTAAAGGCAGTTACAGTTTGACCGGAGCCAAAGTGTGCCTGCCGTGCCCAGCCAACTATTATTCGAGCAATTCCATGAACGAATGTGTGCCGTGTAATTCGACAACGGAATACAGTCGCGCAGGGGACGCCAAATGCTCCTTAAAATTGGCTTGCACGAACCAAGATTATTTCGAAGTTCGCTCTCCTTGCGACGCCCTCAATCAGGTATTTTATACGGAAATTTTAACTGGTAATATGTATTGTCATTCTCCGGGAAATAGACCCGGGTGGAGTATCGTTGGTTAGAACCTCGAATCTGCAGCTATGATGTCAATAGAGCAGAGCAACTACCACCCAGTGCTAGCCGAATTTGTCCTCCTTGCAACCCTGGTATGGCGCTGAACGCTAATTCCGGGAAATGCGATTGGTGTCCTGCCGGCTGGAAATCATCAGGAGGCGGAGTGTGCACGCCCTGTCCGCCCAACACGTCACCGAACACTGGATTACAGCTAATGTGGTGGCAACAACTACCACCGTATTTTCTAACTGTCAAATGCATGACACTCGATGGTAAATAATCTTCTGTAAGAGATGTGTGAACAAATAACGATGAATCGCACATTTCTTTTCGGCTTATAGGAACAGGATGTGGTACTGGACAAGCTTGGGTGTCTGGTCCAGGTGGTTCGCATGTACGCACAGGACAAGGACACGCACCTATGGTGTACCTAGTATTGTCAGTCGTGGTCGATAAAGGATTCCGTGGAAGAAATAGTGGAGGACCTATGAACGCACTGGGCCAAGTTTCGTTTAATTTCGAGCTGGATTGCCAGGCGGATTGTGAGTTCGTTTTTATGCAGGTAAAAAATATATAGTAAAAAAAACTACTGACTGTATCAGTAAATGACGGGGATTTTCGAAAGGGCTCGCCAAGCAAAGGTGTATCTGTGATACATAGTTGGATGGGTAGACAACCAAGACAGAGTTACGTTTTTGACGTTATTCGGAATGACAGCTACACTTTCAGCTGGGCTTTCCAAAAATTGCCATGGGATCAAGACAATCAAGAGGAACGAGAACGTGAACACGGACGACGTGGAGTAAAACGCTATGAGGATGACGTAGCCCGGTTGTTTTCCATAAATATTACCAATACAGTGGAAGGAGGGGCTTCGTCTTGTTTACCTTGTCTACGAGTAATTTAATTTCTTTCTAGTTGTTACACTTTTACACAACGTCGACTAATAAATTTGTGTCTAATTAGGGTTCGTCTCAGTCTGGAGGCTGTATTGGATGCCCTACGGGACAAGTAGTTGATAAGCGCACTGGGAAATGTATTAAATGCCCAGCGCATACGGTAGCCGGTGTCACTGCAGATGGCTTCATCGGTTGTGTATCCTGTGGCCCCGGTTTACTGTCATTGGATGGGCAAAATTGTATGTCGGATTGCCAACCTAATATTAATGGGGTCCAGTATGACTTACGGGAAATTGGAAGGTAATGTTTTGCTCGGTTTGGTCTTCTCGGGTTATTTTCATTCCTAATTAATAGCATTCCGCGGGAGGTACCTGGAAGCTTGCTGTTCACAGCATCGGGATTGCAGTACTCGCACGTTTTTAACGTTTCCTTGTGTGGATTAAAGACTGTGACCTGTACTAACAACTTGACTGCTCCGATGCCTGGTGTACCTGAAACTAATGACGTAAAAGTGCCAAAATAACCTTTCGATCTATTTCTAATGGGTTCTGAAGGTCGAAGCACTCATCTGCAGAAGTACTTTGATCCCGAGCAGTGGAATGGGACCTGACAATGGGCCATTATCCACTCAGGCAGTTTCTTTGGGCGACCAATTATTAGCAGTCACTTCAAACCCGTCGTTTGCTAATATTACTATCCCGCAGTCATTTTTGAGCGAAGAGAAACAACTCTATTTGTTCTACTCAGCCTCTACGTAATTTCTCTCCTTACTTAAAAGTTGTCACGAATTAAAACGAGTCGATAATTTTGGTGCAGGTCCAGTCGATCTTGTCCAGATGGAAGGACCACGAGCATTACGTTGCGTTGTGACGCGGAAGCATCGGGATCGGGACTCGTCCAACTACCACCTAATTGCCCGGATGGCACATGTGATGGTTGCCATTTCCACTTTTTATGGACTACCCCTCATGCTTGTCCTTTGTGTGGGCATGCAGATGTTCGGTACACTCCATTTCTTACCGCACGTCAGCCCAAATTTAAGTTTAATTTGAGTTTCGTTTTAGGGTGGTGAAGAGCGAGTGCACTAATGGACAGCAAACGGTGCATTACTTGGCAGGAAAAGGATGTCGAATGCGCTCCTCGGAACAGAAACACACGTCAGTTGCTTGCAAAGAACATATTCCCCTCATGCTCCAAGTAAATTGATAGTTTTTCATTTAAACTTATTGGCAATTTTAAAAATGCTTGTTCTATAGTTGATTTCAATGGGATGCGTGGTTGTAGCTGTATTGCTATGCGTCTTAGTGCTTTACTGCTGGAAAAAGCAGCAACGTTTGGAGTATAAGTACATGAAACTAATCCAACGCTCCGAATCTAAATCTCGAGTGGCACATATGCCCTTGGGTCATGAGAACGATGGAGAATGTGAAGAACATGACGCAGTATTACCTGGTGCTGAAAGTTGCGGCTTGCAAGAAGGAGAAGATGAAGGCGAAGGCGAAGAAGTGTCAATCACGGTGCCCATCCGAGGCCACGCTCATTCAATAGTGAAGAAAATCAAATCGTTTGCCAACAAAGTAATTTATATTTGGATCTTTTAACATATACTTTGAACTGTTTTTCATTTTGTACAGGGGGACATGAACTCGTTTGAAACTATCAATTTAACAGGAAAAAGCCAATTGGTGACCTAATTTTACGCTAGTTGTTTAATTTGGGGGGATAAAATCATGCCACTAACCACCCCACTAACTACACAGAAGTCTTCAAATGTTATTTTTCCTGTGCGTGACAAACGGGGCCCGCAATTCGTCCTTTATAAGATCACAATATAAAATCTATCCCAAACATCAACATTTACTGCCAGTCCTCGTCATCTTCAGTTGCTGCAGGAGCAGCGGGCTTTGGTGGAGGTGGAATGAGGGCGTTCACACGATCCATTGCTGAAACTGCATTCTGAGCTTCAGTTTGACCGGCAACAATCCCAGAGATTCCCTAAAAATTTGGTTCGTAAATATTTCATGCGTTAATTTTTTTGTATAAAGTACTTTGCGACGCATTGATAATTTGCTGAATAAGTCGGCCATAAGGTCCCCAGCAGGAGCCGCCGAAGGTGTCGGTTTGTCCACTTTGGCGATCTCTGCTTTAGTTTTCTTCAACGCTTTGGTTCCGCCAGCTTTTCGTATAGCGTCCATCAGATTCGACCTATCAGCCTCTGGTGTCTGTGAGACATGCTAATTTGTTATACGACTACCAAATGTTAAAGAAATTACCACTACTTCTTCTCGTTTCTGGATTTCCAATTTTGGCATGGATATGGGCGGGGGAGGTGGGGGCGGGGCTTGGTGGATTACAGGTAGCATTGGTGGGGGTGGAGGCGGTGCAGGAGCAGCAGGAATAGGAGCTATAGCAGCAACAGACACTATGACCACAGGTGGAGGAGGAGGAGGGGGTTGGTGTGAGGTTTCAATGGACTGGATATCCGGAAGTTCCGGCAAACCTTCTAAAATGGCTTGGTGGATGTTGAGATTAAAGCCCAATGAGGGAGCAATACCTGGGCCCAAATCGCTCTCATAAATGATATCCGTTGCAATGCCTATAAGATTCATTCCATGAGATTCATATGCTATATATACCTTGCGAATATTGAGATTTCGAATGTACCAGGTAAGTCCGGCAAGTCGAGAGGCAAGTCTAATTGCGGTACGTCGCCCAAATGAGGGCTGTAGAGGTAGGACAAAGCTGTTGGTCTTTCGAGACCTTCTCTTTCAAGGATCGAGTGTGGAGCGTCTGCTAAGGTCATGCCCATCTCTTCTTCAGGCTCCGGAGAAGGCACTTCGTGGATGCTCTCCAAAGTATCAAAAACGAGTAATCCTCCCACAGAATGCATGGGCGCAGACGCAACTGTGTGTTCAGGTTTTTTAAATGGAACTTGGAAGATTTTGCTCTTCTCCTAGACATTAACAAAATAAAATTAAACTTGTGTAGTTTAGACGTAATGATCTACTTGTGGTTCACAACGAGAGGTAGGTACGCTGGAACGCTTTATTGATGACGTAAAAACTGGTACTAGTGCCGCAGTTTCAGCGGATAAGTTTTGAACGGGGTACGTCGACGAAGAGAAAACTGTTACAGCTTTTTTGCTCCCGACCAGTTTTTGAACTTTCTCTTGAGCTAGGTTAGTGCGGCTGTTGATCTCCTGAATTTTCGTCTGGCATTCACTAATCCTATCCCTAATTCTGCCAAAGATGTCCGAGGTCATTTGATTTACATAGTCGAGCGTATCTGCTATTTGAATGATAGACTCATCCGGCCTCAAATCAGCTGAAAGCAAACTGACTTCGAAAGCTGAGTGAATAACCATTGTTTTAAAAACTATAATTACGCTTCACTTCACACTTGAATGGAAGACGGCACATGCTTATATTTATGATTTGTTAAGGGGTGTGACACAACGGGAATGGGCGTTTTGCGCAATGTTATGGTGTCATTGCATTGGCGAATGAATGATTTTGTTTCCATGGTACTGATTAACGCCTCTTTCTGACTCCTCCCTATAGTCTTGCTTCAACTTTCATGACAAACCAAAACCAGCTGCGTTGTAGATAAAAGCAGGGCAGAAGCCGGGTTTTCCGTCACTCTACCTTTATCGATCAGTGCATCGTTTGCTGTTTTCACCTAAAAAATCGTAAGTCAAGGTTCCTTTCTTTTTTGTTAATAAATAATATGCAAAGCTATTAAGCTGAGATCCTATCAAACTTAAGAAGTGGGACAACATTACGGAAGCTGTTGACTACATTACGGAAGCTGTTGACTGCATACTCATCGTCAGGCTTGTTTCATCGATAGTTCTTTTTGCCCGTCATGCTCGCCTTGTGCTATTATTATAGAAATGTTACTGAATTTCCTCCTTTGTATTATTTTGCCGTTTCAAAGAGGTATTGAATATTCACAGGCTGCACTTTTGCAATCATGGCGGATGCTAAGAAAATACAAGATTTGGGCCTGCTGGCCGACCGGCTTCGTATTCATTCCATCAAGTCTACCAACGCCTCTAAGTCTGGGTAAGTTTAAATAGTTGGTTCTATCAGTTTTATTGTACTAAAATTCTTGTACACATTCCTTTCGTATATCGTGTGTACGTGAGTAATGGCATTTTTCGCTTGATCGCTCATGTATATCCCATGCCCCCCCCCCCCCCCCCTAACATGCACACTTTCTCTACCGTATCTCGCCGACCAATTTCTTTTTGTCCTAAGAAATGGACTAAGGTCATCCACCTCTTCAAATCCTTGCACCAATAACCATAAATGTCAATGTATTTATGGTTTTTTTCTCCTTGGTATAGACATCCCACATCCTGCTCTTCGATGGCGGACGTCCTGTCGGTACTTTTCTTCCACGAAATGCGTTACAGTTTGGAGAATCCCCGCGACCCCGGTTCGGACCGTTTTATTTTGTCCAAGGGTCACGCTGCTCCAATTTTGTACGCTGCCTGGGCTGAAGCGGGGCTCTTTCCCACCAGCGAGCTCCTAAAACTTCGCGAGATTGATAATGACCTAGAAGGTACAGCTCTTCCCCCCTTGCAACCTTGTAACTTTGCCTCATATTACACTCTCCATTCTGTTAGGTCATCCTACCCCGCGATTGAACTTTGTGGATGTAGCCACTGGTTCTTTGGGCCAAGGCTTGAGCGTGGCTGCAGGCATGGCCTACATTGGGAAAAACTTGGACAACGCCGCGTACAGGACGTACTGTTTGTTGGGTGACGGCGAAAGCGCGGAAGGTTCTGTCTGGGAAGCTTTGCACTTTGCTGGTCATTACAAACTGAACAACTTGTGTGCCATCTTTGATATTAACCGTTTGGGTCAATCTGAAGCCACTGCATTGCAACATGACATGGAAACATACCGTAAACGCTTGGATGCCTTTGGTTGGAATGCTATTGTTATCGACGGCCATGATATCGAGGAAATCGTCAAAGTAAAACTCTGATTTTTGGATTTTCATAAAATCATTCGTTTTTTACCTTTCATTTTAGGCCTTTGAAGAAGCCCATAACAATACGGACAAACCTACAGCTATCTTGGCTCGCACCTTCAAAGGATACAAATTCCCCACGATTTCAGATTCTGAAAATTGGCACGGCAAGCCGTTGGGAGATAAGAGCGATGAAGTTATTAAAGTAAGCTTTTGTTTTAATTTTCTGTTATTTTCTGAACTCAGTCGCTATAATAGCAATTAATTATCTGCTAGGCTCTTTTGGCGGGAATGGACGGAAATGATGACGTCACTGTATCCATTGCCGCTCCTCCCGGTGAAGCTGTTAAGGTAGACTTGTCGAACATCACATTGGCATCTCCTCCTAGCTACAAATTGGGCGAATTAGTCGCTACCCGTCTGTCTTACGGCACTGCTTTGACTAAGTTGGCTAAAAGTCATCCGCGAGTCATCGCTTTGGATGGCGACACGAAAAACTCAACCTATTCCGACAAGATCAAGACCGTTGATGCCAACCGCTATATCGAGTGCTACATCGCCGAACAAAATTTGGTGGGTGTGGCTATGGGAGCTGCCTGTCGTGACCGCACTGTGGCGTTCGTTTCGACTTTCGCTGCCTTCTTTACCCGTGCTTTCGACCAGGTATGATCCCTTTCAATACCTTCTTAGGAGTTTTCTTCTCATCGGTTCTATGGTGTAATGGTTAGCACTCTGGACTTTGAATCCAGCGATCCGAGTTCAAATCTCGGTAGAACCTGCTTTTTTACCTTTCCTTTTTCTTCATTGAATGTTAACTTGAATGCGGATTTCTTAATTAATTAAGTAATTATATAATATGATAATTGTATTGCATTTCTTCTTATTAATTTTTATTATTAGATAATTTTTTATTGTATTGTATTTTTTTTCCAAATATGAGCTTGATTTGTGATGTGTTAATTTCGATGTCATTTCAACATTTTCAGTTACGTATGGGCGCCATTTCGCAAACAAACATCAACTGCGTGGGATCCCATGCTGGCGTGTCTATTGGCGAAGATGGTCCCTCCCAAATGGCTTTGGAAGATTTGGCCATGTTCCGTTCCATTCCTACTGCCACTGTATTCTATCCCAGCGACGCTGTCTCTTGCGAAAGGGCAGTAGAATTAGCCGCCAATAAGAAAGGCATTTGCTTCATTCGCACGTCCCGCCCTAATACGGCCGTCATTTACGCCAATGACGAAGACTTCCAGATTGGCCAAGGAAAAGTTGTACTGCAACACGATAATGATGTAATGGTTATCGTTGGAGCTGGTGTTACCTTGCATGAAGCTTTGGCGGCGGCCCAGACTTTGGAAAAGGAGCATGGTATTCTTGTGGCGGTCGTGGATCCCTTTACGATCAAGCCCATCGATGAGCAGTTGCTGATTGCCCAAGCTAAACGCGTCGGTGGTCGTGTATTGACGGTTGAGGATCATTATCCTGAAGGTAACGTAACCATTAACAATTATCTGTGCATTATAAATAAAAAAAAACTTGATTAGGTGGCTTGGGAGAGGCAGTGACTAGTGCGTTGTCCATGGAGCCCAATGCGTTAGTCAAGCGTATGGCTGTGCGCGAGGTTCCTCGTTCTGGTCCTCCTCAAGCATTGCTGGAGAAATACAATATTGACCGGAATGCTATTGTGAAGGAAGTCCGTGGCTGGCTCGGAAACTAAGTACGTAAGATGGTGCTAGCAATAAACGAACAACGTTAGGTGTTGTAGATGTCGTTGTGTTCTGAAGAAAAAAACCATTCCCGCTTATTCTATATGATCCAGTAGCAAAAAAAAGTGTAACTTTACAACATTCCTGGTGTATTGCGGGTCTCATTGGTGTAATACAAAGATATTCAATGGGAGATTTGTTTCAGTAAGGGTCACACAGTCAAAGCATTTATCCAGTGGAAGTCTCCATTTCTTCTAAACCTGAAAAATCTCCATCATCATCAGGTGCAGCGAAATCGTCCTTTTCTTGCTCAAGGAGGTTTTGTAATTGCGCAATAGCAGTGAGGAGTAGGTGACACTGTTTCTGCCGCATTTGCAACTTGGCTTCTAGTTTCTTTCGTTGTTCTTCCGACTCCTGCAGTTCGGCTTGTAACTGAGCAAAACGTTTGCTGTTATCTTGTCTATCAGGCTGAGTGGCAATGATGGCAGCTAAGGCGTCGTACTCCATGCGATTACGTCGGACTTGCTTGGCTTCCGCTAAATCGGCTTTGGCAGCATCTATATCCTTGCGAGCTTGAGCGATAGCGGACTCGATTGTAGAGTACAAACTCTCGTAGTGCCGCAGTTCTTCTCCGTTCATCGCTGACATGATATGGGATTTGGTCATGGCTGTTTCACACTGAGCTATTTGGCTCATTATACGTTCATACTGCAAGCGGCTAGAAAAATAAACAGTTCACTAAGTAATTTCAAACAAGCTTAGTTTAATTACTATTCTTCGGGGCTCTCTAAAGTTGACATGCACCATTTAGTGAAGGATCGAAGCAAAACATTTAGCCTCCTGTCATCTCCTGTGCCGTCTCCGTCAATTAGTAATCGTTTACGAATAACTTCCTCTAAAGAAACAAACATTTAGCTTCAAATTAAACAATCTTACATTAAGGGTTTTACCGTCTCCCATTTTCTTGCCGACTTGCAATATACAAATGTTGTTGTTTTGACAATTAAACCGGCCGCGCTTGGCTTACCTTTAGCCCGCTCTTTGAGTTTCTAGGCAGATGCAAGTGAAGGAATTATCCCGGGCTGGCTTTTGCTATCCCGGGCCAAAAGTGAGCCAGTGTGAAAAATGGCGTCTGGCGATGACAGTCCAAGCAGCCTGCACGGACAACCCTGGTCCGTGTGGGCCGAAAAATTAGGCAGGGACAGCCCTCAGAGTAAGTGCAAACAATTGACTAATCAATCGTGCGTCTAGGTTTAAAATTAAAAAAATTATGGGTGTTTAAAAACGGCCGTGGTACCATGCCGTAATGTCCCGGGTCAAGCGAAGGCCAGGTGCGCGGGGCTTTGACCTCATCCGAAAACTTCAGCACAATTTAAAAACGAATGGATGTTTGAATCATGATCAACTCTTTGAAAAAAAATATAATATTAATAGCCTATGTCTATCAATAGGCGATGAGGATGGTGCTGGGAAGACAGACCGCAAACAAGGGGATGCCATGAAGCTTCACAGTGAAGGTGATATTATCTTTCATCTGATTATTTCCCTATAATTTTGTCCATCGTTTTAACCTTTCTGATGTACATAAAATTGCAGTACTTCTTTGTTCTTTAGACCTGCCAAATCAGTTGTCTGTTAAATTGCTGTATTTGTGTCTTGATCTTTAATAAGGGAACTTGTTTACAATATTTTCGAACTTTATTTCTAGAAATGTGTTACTATGGCCTGTGTCCCGTCCGTGATGATTTCTATTTGGTTGTGTGTAACATGTGTAACAAAGTGTGTACTCCACAAGCCTTACAAGGACATATAGGTAAATTTACACATTTATACAATTTAAAAATAGAAAAAGTATGCCTTTTGAAAACCGGCTTTAACTACTTTTATATGGTATGTAGAATCGCGACACCCGCCTTCTCCTTTACCTGCCGTACCAGAAGCCACGCCAGTTTCTGCGCTGACTGGCGGACCCGCTCCTCCTTCGCGGAGTAAAGGCAAAAAGAATACTTCCTCTGCAACGCCTTTCGCCAACGCCAGCAGCATTAACAGCAAACCTGTCCCTGATATTATGGCTACCAAAGCACCGCCCACGAGCTGTCGTCCTCGGAAAGACCGGCACAAAGAACGTAGCAATGCCAAGTTACCCACCAGCATTCCGTTCGAGCTACCTTTACCACCTCCTACACTTCCACCTTCTCTGCCTCCTTCGCCACTTTTCTCCACTCCTCCGTCCCCTAGCCCTGCTCCTGCTGCTTGCCTCAGCAACATCACCATGACAGTCAACTTGGATCCTTCAGGTGTCCCTACGGTGCAAATCCACTTGCCAGAGCCCGAAGAAGGAATCTCATTGCTGGGAGATGACCTGTTGGGTAATCCGGTTGCAGTCGCCACTGATCTCATCGGACCGAAGACTACGAGCAAGAAAAGGAAAAACTCGAAAACAGACCGCAAATGCTTGCCTCTCAAAGACCGAGAATTCGATCCTGAAAAGCATTGCGGTGTCTGGATGCCCGAGAACGCTCGGCCTTGCACGAGGTCCTTGACTTGTAAAGCCCATTCGCTGAGTCTAAGAAGGTAACTCTCGAAACTGTTTCTTTCGAAATGGATCTCCTTTTGTCTTTCTTTTCTTTACAGAGCGGTGACAGGGCGGAGTAAAGCCTTTGATGATTTGCTAGCAACGCATCGAGCAGCCAAAGAAACTTCTGCGAGACAAAACAATGCATCTGTGTCTTCAGTCTCCATGAGTTCAACATCTTTAGCTTCCACCATTCTGCAGAGCTCGGCTTCCAGTTCCAGTTCTGCGACTGTCACCTTGGCGACTACCAAACCCGCCAAATCCACAAAAAATTTGACCTCAAAAGCCACGCCTGTCCCCCATTCTTCGACTAAATCCACTGCTACCACATTACCCTTGCACATTCAAACTGGTGGCGATTCCAACGACTTTAAAGCTGCACTTCAGCAGCCGAGCCATTCTCCTTTATTGATCCCCGTGGGAGGAGAAGAACGACCGTCTAGTCCCATTTATACCACCCTTAAGCCACCTCAACCATTAGCGGTAATTAAAATAATGACTTTTCAGTGACCCGTTTCGAAACTTAATTTGGGCGCTTCGATATTTTCTCAGTCTTGTACCTTTGGTTTGAAATCATGTGGGTCTCTATGGACGCGAGCTCCAGGTTCGCGTTCATGGAACGCGTTTCGGAATTCTCTAAAACCAACATTCAGTCACCATCCAGCGCCGTCTCAGCCTGTATTGCCCAATGGCGTGCTTCACCATAGTAAAAGGAGCGCAGCAGCTGCTGCACCCGAAGATTTCCCGGCTGATTTCGAGTGGAAGAGTAAACGATGGAAACTAGAGCCGAATTTCGTAGAGCAAGAACCGGAACCGGAGTTTGTGACTTCCTATACCAACGGACTCCATCTTTCGCCTGATCCATTGTTAGACCCGTTTGAGGGTCTAGAGATGTTGGAAGGACTCGTAGGAGAAGATGGAGTGCTCAACTCGGATATTATGAACTTTCCGTTGGGATTTAACCTGGGGTTGGGTCCTGGGGGCAACGTCACATTTTCAGATTCAGGTGGCAGTGGTGGTGGAAGTGGAATGGGATCAGGACTCAGTAAAAACAGTATTGGGGGCAGGCCTACCTTTTTAACCACGCCTTCTACTGGTACTCTAACCCCCACCGGAGCTACGGCTCCGATGTCATTTCCTCAGGCACTTGGACATCAGGTTAGTGAATACTTATAGTGCGTTCCACTGGCTGCATTTGTGCAATATATTGGGTACTGTGTGTTAAACACGTATATATTTACACACTGAGTGCCAAAAATATTGCACCAGTACAGCCAGTGGAACACGATATTAGCCGCGTTCGTTTTGACGAAAGTCGACCTAAAAGTCTACCCAAGACTTGCGCTTATAAGCGTTCTAGATGGGTAAACTGCGGGCTTATAAGCGATTTATTTAGCAGTCGACTTGGAATTTGAAAGTCGACTTTTAGTTTTGGTATCAAGTCAGGCAAGTCTATAACGAGCACTCGTGTGTCCAGACTTAAATGTAACCTCACCACCTTGTTTATTTATTTCCTTTGTTTATGACGCATGCCGAGAGACTGTGTGCTTTTCACGAGTACGTTACTTTTAATGTATTTAATTGGTTCTTTAATTATTTTAATTGGCAATCAACGATTTTTTTCATCGAAGTATTGAGTTTTGGGACAAGAAGCACGAGCGTAATTTACAAACAACCAACGGGAGACAATTATCCCGTCAACATCTTCAGTTATCCGCATGATACTAAAAACTGATTCAATAATGGAAGAAATTAACTACCCACAGAACAAAACAGTAATTTGCTATGGAAATCCGTATTCGAAAAACGAACGATTCGTGTATTGTTTATTTTCGAACAAGCACCGCCCTATGGGTGGAGCAATTGTAAAGTTATGCTTATAACCGTTTGTATTGGACTCGAGAATTTCCAAGTCGACTTCCGTAAATTTTCGAAGCTTAGACTAAAACGAACGCTTATAAGCGTAGGCAAGGAACTTTGGCTATTCTAAATTTACGTCGAACGTACAAAACGAACGCAGCTCTTGTTTTGTCAAAGGGAATTGTAGATTAATTGATCTTTTTGTTCCAGGTTTTGAGTGGTGCATCATCAACAGCGTCGCAAGGGTTGACCTTCAAGTGGATGTCTAACTCGTCGAGTGTAACGGGATCATCTAACTCATCAGGTCACGTGAGGTCAACACAGGGGCCAGGGCCAAACAGTCACGCACACTTGCAGCTTCTTTTGCAAGCGGACACCGAACATACATGACTCATTATTTCGTTACCTTCGAGCCCCCGTCGCCTCCCCACTATGATAACAAGCGGGAAAACGCGGCCTGTGATACAAACTCCACCCCAGCATCCCAGCCATCATCAGATCATCCCTTTGCCTTTCTTGGGTTTTGTTTTTCCTCCGTACTGCATTTTTCTGAAGTTTTATAGCATTTTGATGAAAGCTGTAGAATCATCCTGCTCATTTTTCTGATCTCTTGAAATATTCGTGTATGCCGAAAAACAAAACTACCATAAGGGCTTCCATGGGATTCAAAACCTGTACTATACATCCCCCTAGCGATTTTTATTACGTTTTCATACAAAACCGCGCCCAATTCTTGCTCCTCCTATTCTACCTATCAGTGCCTTGGGCCCTTGCATTTTACGACATCTGCAAAACATTCTACAACAAATCACAACACTAATAATAAAATAACCCCGGCTATCATCCAAGGACCACAGACAGTTAAAAAAAAATAAGTTGTAGACATAAAAAAAATTTGAACGAAAAAAGCAACTAAATTAATTTATGTATAAAGTGATTGTACATTTTTTTGCGTTTCGAGTTATTGTCTTCACGAAAATTTCTTTTTCTCCTTATGTAAAGCAATCGCAAATGGCGCCCTCAAATGAACGACTTAACTGTACGAAGATTCGAAGAACAAAAACGAAGTGAACCATTTTGCAAACTGTATTCCTCTACGCTAATGATCGAAGAACAATTTAAAAAAATAATACGCGTACAAAAATACCAACTTTTAAAAGCAGTAATTCGAGCTTCGCACTCAGCTTCTTTGACCAACGAATCTGACCTCCATTCCCCTAAAAAAAAAGACAAGATATGTCTCTAAAACGTTCAAATTTTGGAGATCAAGGCCAAGGACCCGGAGTAGCAAGTTTTTCGCCCGAAGTAGGATTAGGTACAGGCTCGTCTTTATTACCCCACGACTCATTTTGCGCGCCACGAGCCTGGTCTAAAGGATCTTTTGTCGGAGGAGGAATCTCGGGACTATCGTAACGCACTTCAGGCTCCTTTTCCACGCCAGGAATCTCGGGATGATTGTACGGCGACGCTGGGATTTCCGGCGGTTCGTCGGGCGGTGGATGCGTGGGTTCTACGACCAATGGCGAGGTCGGATCGTTTGGGATGGCTGGGTGCATTGGCGGCTTGGGAGGCGGGTCACCCGGTTTGTAGCTCATGTACCGTTTTTGTTCGTAGGAGGGTGATTTGGGAGGTTGTAGAGGCTTGTGATCCGCATGTTCTGAAACGTTCTCCGAGAGAGGTGAAGACCGCTCGACATTTTCATTTTCGCCTGCTATTTCCGGCACCGGTTTCAAGAGCGTGTCTATGTCCGGGAGAGGAACTTCCAACTGATTTTGCTCTTGCCAAGGTTGTGCATTTTCATCAGGCTGAACTGAGGCCTTATGGGGTTTCGGGTACGGATTCTTGGGGCCATACGGGGGAGGGTCTTCAGTAGGCTTGTCCGTTGATTCCCTTTCATAGGCAGGCTTGCGTGAGGGCTTGGGTTTGTCTTTGAAACTGCTACTCAGATCCACGGTACCTTCGTAATAGTACACAAAAGGGTACATCGGCTCGAAGTTCAAGAAAGGAAGTGGAAACAGGTAGTGGATCTTATTGTAATTACGCCTTGAAGTTAATCCAAAAGGGGTTGAAGCTGAATGCGGAGATAATTGCTGGTACAAGTGGGAGTACCGTAAAAATCTTTTGGGGTTGGGACGTGTGTTGGGCGGTACATCAGGGGGCGGGTCAGGAATAGGATCGGAAGGTGGAGGGTCAGGGGTTTGACAAAGAAACGAAGGTACACGAGAAAATCCTGACGGAATATTCGACACGAGATTTACCTTAAAGGAAAAAACGAAGGTAAGTTTTAGACTTCTTGGCGGCTGTTGTTAAAACGAATGTAAATTTTTTAGTTGTTTGTTTTTTAAGAGAAAGCTAAGCTATCCCTACCAAGGAATATCCTTGCCATCGTAATTTTCTGGAATCTTCTGGAGTGAATCGCGCAATGGCGGATACCAAGTACTGAGCGGACTCGTCGACACTAAGTGGCGGTTGAACTTCCCCCTTGGAAGATCCCATTTATGTGTCTACCCAGCCCGGATGCATGGCTACGACAACAAATTCCGGCAACTCATAAGCCAATTTGCGAGTTGCCATATTCAACGCAGCTTTCGCACAACGGTAGCTTGTTGTATTGCCTACCCATACACCAACCGGGTTGTTAGGAGTGTTAAGCTGCAAACTTCCCATGTTGGAAGACACGTTGATCATCTACAGCATCAATGGTTAACATAGTTTTAAGCTACCCTGAGCTGATGATGATGCAAGTTCCAAAATTTTAGAATATTACCATACGAGCAAAATTACACGATCAACAACAAAAGGCATTTGCATTTACCTTTTTCTCGTTACCGTAACGTAACAAGGGGACGAAAGCTTTGGTGATCAGCATAGCTCCAAGGACGTCCGTTTCGTATACGTGCATCATGTCGTCGCGTTTGATCAACAAAGCTTTGTCTTCAGGGTGATTCGGAGTTGAAATACCCGCATTGTTAATCAAAATGTCCAGTGTCGGGCAACATTTCTTGATCTCTTCGCGTGCTTGATTAATGGAATTAACATCGCGGACATCCAGCTTGAAGTGGTCTTTGCATTCCGCATTGGAATCCGTCAGTACTTGCTTCAAGTCCGTGGCCGAATCCGGGTTTAAGCAGGTAGCGCAGACCTGAAGCGAATTTCAACAGTGACTACGTTATAAGTTGAATGCGAAGCTCACCTTGTAACCTTCCTTCAAGTATTGCTTAACAAGCCCTAGACCAATACCACGATCGCAACCGGTAATTAAAACGGACTTGCTCATTCTGAAAGAAAAAACAATGTTTAAAAGAACGTCACCAGATGGGATCACAATTTTGGTTCAAATTCACACCACGCGCCAAATTCTGGCCAATAGAAAGCCTGTTATGCTTACAGGGAAGCGGGAAGTAAAGTGTTGTGGTCGCAGGAAGGGTCTGCAGTTTTCGGGAAAATGAGCAAAACTAAAGACGTAGGAGCACGGGATCTTGTTCTGAAATTATTTCTTGGTGAGAACAGACCTTACAGTATAAACGACGTCACTCAGAAAGTTCCAGAAGACTACGGAAAAGCTGCTGTTCAGAAAGCCATTGACCAACTGTTAGAGGCAAGTTGGGATTTGGATTATTATTTTTTATGTGAACTAATTTAGCACTATCCGTTTTTACTTAGAATGGGAAACTAATTGAAAAAACGTACGGCAAGCAGAAAGTCTACGCTGCCAATCAGACGCTACTTCCTACATTAAGTGAACAAGAACTCAGGGAAATGGATGTTAAAATCGCTACCCTGACTGCAAATTCGAAAGCAGACGAGGAAGCCATGAAATATGCTGAAGCTGAGCTGAAATCGCTTGCTGGAAAGCTTAGCATAGCTGAAGCCAGGAAAGAGTTTGAAACTGTAATTAGTTACCATACTAGCCTAGTTTTACTAAAAAGATCTCGTTTTTCAGGAGTCCGAGCAAGTAAAAAGCCTCGAAGAGCGACTCGAAAGTCTTTCAGTTTCTACAGTTAAGGTTTCCCAGAGCGATCGAGATCGTGTCATGCGTCAGTACAACGCCATGCTTAAGGAATGGCGGCGTCGCAAACGTTTATGCATGGATATTGTCGATGCTGTATTAGAAGGCTACCCTAAAACAAAAACTGCGCTTTTAGAGGATGCCGGAATTGAAACGGATGAGAGTGTTGGCGTTTCCATTCCGAAGTAAACTATTCACTACACAATCGATACTGTACATACGAAGTTATTAAATAACACAGGTTTCTATAAATTCCTTTGAACTTACTTTGTCGCAGAATTATACACGTATTCTTTAAACGAAACCTTGTAAGCGATACGTGCACAGTGAATGGTATAGAAAAACTTAGTTTGCCGTGTTTGCGGGCCAATTTATATAGACAAGTATTCCGAGATCTAGAAAACGTTGAATAGTTCAATACCGTGAATTTCGAAAACTGTTATTCCGTCGTTTTCCTGTCGTTGACCTTCTCGGTAAATAGTTTTGAATGTCTGCGCCCAATACGGAAGAGGGCGTCAAACGCTGTCGCACGTGGTGCATCATGGTGCGTGTGGTGTTGTTTTTTTTATTGCTTTTTCGTGTGCTGTTTTTCGCGTTTCTTTAAAAAAATTAAAATTACTTGCTCCTCGTTTCATTGTTATATGTATTATTAACATCTTGAGGCAAAGTAAGTAACAATTATTTGTTGTAAAGCTATCGATAACTACATTAAGAAGAGCTTTTGTAGTTACATTGTTTTATTTCCATTGAAGTTAAATCTTATCGCGAGTCATGGAAAGATACAGACTGTTTCTAAAGACAACCTCCGTTTATGTCATTCTGGACTTCATTCGCCTGTTTAAAAGCAGACTTACTTTGGTGCAAAAATGTTCAATGTCGAGCTAGTCAAACATGGTAAATATATACTTTCCTCTTCCTGAGTTTGACCTTAAGTATGTTACTAAGTTATTAAGAAATCTTTATTAAGAAGTGTTAAGAGTCTTCGCCTAATTAATTTTTCCATCTAGGGGACAAGGAGTAAATCAATAGTGTTAAGGGCGTATGCCAAATTAAGGTTCGTATTTTCGCGCCACCAGCGGAACCTTGGAAGAGATTTTTGCCGACGTTTTTGCGACGTCCACTACCTTAATAACTGGTTCTGTCTCTGAAAACTCTTCTTCCTGTAAATTGTATTATATAGCATTGGGCGGAAGCCTTCTTGGCTTACTTGTTGCTTGAACTGTCTGCTGTGGAACCGACTTCGGCGCCGTTATAAACCACCTAGTGCACTTCACAAGGGTGTTGAAAACCCCCCGCTTTATAACTTTAACGGGTCTGACCTTCCAAGATCTTCGAAATTTTTCCAAGATCTTCCGAGTGATGATTTGGTCATGGATGATGAACAAATTGAAGCTGGCGTTGTAGAAAATTTTCCATTTCTCAGTCAAGAAAAGCTTTCTGTTCGTCTCTCAACCCTACAATCACCTGTTGCTCAATCTGGTACCTCTCCCCGATCTCGTCCTCGTATCTCGTCCAGAACCGCTTCGGATGGAAATCTACGCTACGTTTATTTACCGTCTCCCTCACTGTCTGTGACTAGCAGCAGGAGCAGCTTAGACCTCAGTCCTGTAAACTACGCAGCTGTCCATGTAAACTGCAGTGGACTATGGGATTCCCTTCGCAGTTTGCGTCTCACAAAAGACGAAGGAAGTGCCTTACCTCTTCAGGGTCTCCAAGGCGCCGAATCTGGATCCGAGGACTTGGGCTTTGAAAGTCGTTCAGAAGGCCGAGAGGAAGGGAGTTCGACAGGCACCTCGTACAGTTCCTTGCCTCGGGAATTTTCTTTCCGCACACAACACTTCGGCCGATTCGGGCATTTTGAATGAGAATATAACTCCTACAGCGATGAAGAAAGATGTCGATCGGGACTCTGACGAAGGGAGCATTGAAGATGTCGGCGAGGTTCCCAACAAACGACCAAAACGAGATTTGGAAAACGAAGTTATGTCAACTGTAATATATGTACCTGATTTTGAAGGAGAACTGAACAACGACTCGCGTATTCCTGCTGATGAATCAAGCGTTAAGGATGCTTGCTTTTTTATTGCTGTTCGTTAAGTTAAAAATTTCCTGTAAGGTTATTTAGGAATCCTGTCAAGTCAGACGTTGTCGAAGTTATCCATGACAGTTTCTAATTTACTGGTAATTAAGCGTCACGTTCACGACAGTGAAGGAAAGATTTATGGAACGGTATTTAATACGAATGTAGAAAGGAGTCGTGATCTGAAATTGTATACTCTTCCCTGGCTCTCTCGAAACTTGCGTCTATTTTGCAAAAACAAACCAAGCGTGTGCCAAATTTGTGATGGATATGCACAACATTGCTATTTTATTATTTTGATTTTGCAATTTGGTAATATAAATATTGATAGGTAGAGAGACACTGATTGATAGGGTTAGTGAATACATTGTGTTATCTACGGCGTAATTTGTAATTTTAGCAAAACGTATGCTGTAGTTTCAATTGGAACAACGTATAGTAGTATTATACGAAGGCTTGTAAGCAATACGTTCACAGCGAATGGTATAAAAAACTTAGTTATGTCGTGTTTGCGTACCAATTTGTACGTGCCTCATTCTGAAAGGTAGAAAACGTTGAATGGTTGAATACTGTGCATTTCGAAAACTGTATATATCGTCGTTTGCCTAACATTGACCTTCTCGGTAACTACTTTTGAATGTTTGCGCCCCAGTTTACGGAAGGTGCGCATCATGCGTAAACCACATAGGTCTAATTAAGCTTATCGACGATGATTAGGTATAGTATAGCTATACTTTAATTTCCCGCTTTATATGCCTGCTAAAAAAGATAGCTTCCAACTTCCAAACTTTGCTTAATTGCGTCACACCATCCATCATTGCGTCATATCGAGCAATGTTTGAAAAACGAATTATCACGCATCACTTCCTAACTATAAACAATAAAACTTTTAATAAAAAAATACTGAGGGGTTGAGAATTTTAGTTGAGAAAACAAGTCTTGGGGGAAAACAAAACAAAGTTTGGGAATCACAAATGTATTTTGGAATAAGCATAAGTAGTTCACTTTATCTACGTCAAAGGTTTTCCCCAGTTACCTGTTTGTCTTGTTTTCTACCCGCAGGACCAGTATACCTTCGGCAATCAACAGGGTTTCCGCTACACCAGGTTCCTGAGGTACGAGTAGCCGTGAATGTGAAATTGAGTCGAGTGACGTAGCTATGGGAAGCCAGGGAGTCAGGGAATCCCCGATTCTGGCAGAAGACTGCTGGAAGAGGGGACTTTTCTTAACGTCAAGTCTCAACTTGCCCGATGGTTTATCGTCGCTCATTGGGCAGTCTGTGTTATTCTGAATGGGGCCACTCGCATACCGTGATCCCTCTTCCCTTGCTCATTAACTTCAACTTCAGTATTCTTCGGAATAGCGATATATGAAGTTCGGTTTCTTTTGCTTGATAGCCGCGTGTATTAACATTGTGCTTCAATACTGGGCGACCAAAACTACGTGAGACTTAAACGTATATGGTGGATTCAAACTTCTAAAAAAAAATTGGAAACAATTATTTAGTGGGTAAAACAGAGTGAAACATGGAACCTACAATGTCACCTCACTTGAAAATCGGCAAGACCATTCTGGTAATAAAATATTACCCGTGTTTTTAGTCTATTCATGTTTTGCTCGGTACGGTTTAATGTACCAGTAACTAACATGGCGGTATAATTGAACGCCCGGACAAGGCTAGAACGTTACGAAGTTAGAATCACTCTAACGTAAGAAGTCTTTTACATGTGAATTAAAAGTGGAAAGGAAAGGGTAAAAATATCAAGGAAAAGTAGAAAACAACCACGGTGTAATCGTTTTTGATTGTGGTCACGTGGCTAAGTCGCGCTACAAGTCAGGCCTCTCGGATAAAACGATATTACGTCAATTTTCCAAGATTTTCTGCGGACGAAAGGAAGTTGTATATTAAACTCTTTTATGGAAGCTATAATAACGTGTTTGTCTCTTTAAACAGTTTCTGCGGTATTACGAGTTTTAAACTGTGCTTAACATTTTGTTTTTTGTTTACAGATCATATTAACCCTTTCTTTGTGTGCCTTTCCGGTTTTGATGGCTGAACCTTCGCCCTCGGCCGATTCACATCCAGTAAGCATTCAATTTTTATCTTTTTGGATCTGTTGGATGCCCTAGTTTTCTAGTTCTTTTTAAACGCCGTTTGCCCTTGACAAAGAAAATATGGTTAATTTAATGTTATCAATATTTTGCAGTGCCAAACGGATGTCAACTGCGAACTTGGGCGTTACTGCAGTGCTTCGGGCAAATGCATCCCTTGCGCTCAGTGCAGCATATACTCCCGTTTACCGAAACAGGTTTATCGACAATGTGCGAAATCCTTTAGCGAGTGTGGACCGTGCATTCCCGGGTATGGTTTTATTTCATTTATCTGAAACACTCTTCTATCTGCCTCTTTTTTTTCTACAAATTGTTGAAGCTAATGGCATTGTTTTAAATTTAATTTACTGTGTTCGATTTTAGGTTTACGGTGAAAGAGGAGTCGGGTGGCAAGTCCTCACGCCGTTGTTCTCCCATCAACGAGGTTTTTTCCGACTTTTTTGCGACATCCACTACCTCAGCAATTGCTTCTGTCTCGAAAAATTCTTCTTCCAGCGAATTGTTTTGTATAGAATTGGGCGGAATCCTTATTGGTATACTTGTTGCTTTTGCTGCCTGCTACGAAGTACTCCGACTTTAAAAGTTATAAGCCCCCAGTGGATAGTTGTACAGAAAACAACAAGTCGCATCAACAACTACCACCTATGTGTGCACCTCAGATTGATGTTGAAAGCCTCCGGCCTTATAACTTTAACGAATCAAGCCTTCCAAGATTTTCCAAGTGATTTGGCCATGGGTGAACAAATTTAACAAAACTACATAGAAGAAAATGTTCCATTTCTCAGTCAAAAACTTTTCTTTTCGTCGCTCAACCCCACAATCGCCTGTTGCTCAATCTCTATCCTCACCCCAATCTCGTCCTCGTGTCGTGTCCAGAACCGTTGTTCGGATGGAGATCTACGCTATGTTTCTTTACCGTCTCCTTCACTGTCCGTGACTAGCAGCAGAAGCAACTTTGACCTCAGTCCTGGAATCTACACAGGTGTCCATGTAAACCGCAATTTACGATGGAACTCGCTGCGCAGTTTGTGTCACACTACGGACGAAGGAAGTGCCTTACCCCTTCAATCTTTCCAATGCGCCGAATCTGGATCCGAGGACTTGGGCTTTGAAAGTCGTTTAGAAGGCCGAGAGGAAGGGAGTTCGACAGGCATCTTGTACAGTTCCTTGCCTTGGAGTGGTCTTTCTGTACATAACACGTCTGTCGATTCGGGCATTTTTAATGAGAATCGAACTGCTACAGTGATGAAGAAAGATGACGGTTGGGCGACTCCGACGACGGGAGCATCGAAGGTATCGGCGAGGTTCCCGGCAAGCGAACAAGACAAAATTTGGAAAACTAAATTATGTCAACAGTAATCTATGTATCTATGTAATCTATGTACCTGATTTTGAAGGAGAAATGAACAACGACCTACGTCTTCCTGGTGAAGCAAGCGTTACAGATCGCTAGCGAGCCAATACTTGATTAGCGTATATTTGGTGGGAGTGGGAGAGTGAATAACGACTTGCGTATTCTTGGCAAGCGCTAAGAATGTTCATTGTTTTTGTTATCCCTGTTCGTTAAGTTCAAAATTTCCTGTCTAAGACCTGTCAAGTCAGACGTTATAGAGCTGTAATCCATGACATTTTCTAATTTACTGTTAATTAAGCGTCACGTTCACGATATTGAAGGAAAAATTTATAGGAAAGGTATTTGATCCGTATGTAGAAATGAATCGGGATCTGAAATTGTACTCTCTCCTGGCTCTCTCAAAACTTGCTTCTATTTTGTAATGGAGATGATGCACATCCTAGTTATTTTAATTTTGCAATTCGGGAACATAAATAATGATAGAAAGTTACTGAATACACTCTTTTAATTAGGGCTTTATTTGTTATTTTAGCAAAACCTATTCCTCAGTTTAAATTCTGGTTAATAATGTTAACCAAATAATGTTAACCTTATAGTTAGCCAAACTATTTACAATTGCAGTACAACACGTGATCTGCCTCCAGGATTTATCACCTGAATACGGTTCCCACCAACCGGTCAAAATCAAAGATGCTTCATGTGTTACGAAACCTTCTATTTGCAGTTCATAAAACGATAAATGTATCAAAATAGAGCTTATTATTCTTTAACCTTTTGTTTGTAACTCCGCAATGAGGTTATAGCAGACGTCAGTTCTTTTGCGACACAATTTATTTGAATTCTGATTTGCAACTTGTTTGCATAGGAGCCGTTTTTCGGTTACCAGAGCCAGCTTAAATCATGTTTTAGGAACCGAACCTTCTGGTCGAGCATTATATAATCATAATCGTTAGATACCCATCCATATTCCGGCGTATCACCCTAACCCTGAATAAGCGAAAAGGTTTATTAAATTAGCCTTAATGCATGGGTAAAAAATATATTCTTTGCTTTACATTCAATAAGCTCAGCGTTAAAGAAAAAAATGGGTCGTATAGTATTCAGTTTTACAGCAGTGGTTCTCAAGCTTTTTCGTTCGCGGCCCATTAACATCCTAAATTCGCCGCGACGTCTACCTAGGTCTATCTTTTCTTTTGTGCAATCCAACGTGTATAGAAGAAAAATACGTAAATAATTCAAAAAGATTCGTTTCGCCATTTGATTATTTAAATTCGTAATGTGCAATCTGTGCAATCCATGGTGCAATCTTCTGTTCTGTGTGTTTTTTGTTATTTTACGGTATATCGTCAATTCATTAGTGCAACTTATAATCTATTAGACTTGTCATAAGTTGTTCAAACATTTTACTTGTTCGCGAACAGATAAACACGAGCTAAGTCTCGAGTTAGAGATCTAGAGCTAGGACATAGGCTACACGAGCTAGCTTTTCATGCTCAAGATTAAAGCTCAGTAAAGCCCGCTTCCCTCTCTCTGTTATTGGACAGCACATGGGATATTGCCTAATTGTGTCACACCATTCATCTTTCTTTCATACATCCATCTTTTCCATCAATCGAGCAATGTTTAAAACTGAATTATCACGCATCACTGCCACAGTATGAACTCCAGGAAAGTTATAGCGACGAAAATTAATTTGCAAGAAAATTAGACGTGCCAATAATTTAGCAAATGGGCCCCTGTTATTTGTCAATTGGCTACTTTTACAACTGAGGGGTTGAGCTTATGAATTGAGAAAAGTCTTGGGGGAATACACAACAAAGTTTGGGAACCCCAAGTGTATTTGGAATTACCAGGAATAGTTCACTTCAGAGTATGCACTCAAAGGTTTTTTGACCCAGTTGTCTTGTCTTGTATTCCCTCCGCGGGTCCAGCATTAGTCATACCACACCTTCGGCAACAAACAGGTAGTCCCGCACAAGAGGTTCCGAGGTATGAGGCGAGTAGCCGTGAAGGTGAAAGTTAGTTGGAAAACCATAGCTATGGGAAAAAGGGAGCCGGGAAATCCCGCTTCTGGCAGAGAAGATGCTGGAAGAGGGGACTTTGCTTGAAGTCAAGCCTCAACTTGCCCGATGTTTTATCTTCGCTCGTTGGGCAGGCTGTGCTATTCTGTATGGGGCCACTCGCGTACCGTGTTCCCTTGCTCATTGACTTCAGGCTTCAGTATCCTTCGGAATAGCTATAAACGAAGTCGGTTTCGTTTGCTTGATAACCGGAACTGTGTGTTAACATTGTGCTTAGATACTGTGCAACCAAAAGAGTGTGAGACTTAACGTATAGTGAATTGAAACTCACACAATATTGGAAATAAATAGTTTGTGGGCAAAAACGGTATGAAACATGGAACCTACAAGGTCGCTACCTCGCTTGCAAATCGGCATGGCCATTCTGGTAATACAAACTTTTCTGTGTTTTAGTCTATTAACGTTTTGCTCGGTATGGTATGGTTTAACGTGCCGGTACCTATAACCTGGTGGTATAATTGAACGCCTGGACAAGGCGAGAACATTGCGAAGTTAGAATAACTATATAACGTAAGAAGTCTTTTAAAAATTAATTAAAGTGGAAATGAAAAGGTAAAAATGCGAAAAGTGGAAAACAAGCATGGTGCAAGGAAGCGGGAGCATGATGCAATCTTTCTTGATTGTGGTCACGTGCCTTTTTAGTCGCGCTAGGAAGTCGGATCACTGAGATAAAGTGACGTCGGTCTCACGAAAAAATATGTCTGCGGGCGAAAGGACTTCCTCTTTTATGGAAGCTGTAATGAAGTGTTAATCTCTTTGAATGGTTTCTGTTGCATTACGGATTTTAAACTGTGCTAAAATTTTGTTTTTGTTTACAGACCGCATTAACCCTTTCTTTGTGTGCCTTTCCGGATTTGACCTTGGCTGAAATTTCGTCCTCGGCCGATTCACATCCAGTAAGCATTCAATTTGTATCTTTTGCAGGATCTGTTGGATACCCTACATTCCTAGTTCTTTTTATGCGCCATTTGCAATTGAAAAAGAAAATATTGTTAATTTAATGTTATTAATGTTTTGCAGTGCCAAACAGATGTCAACTGCGAACTTGGGAGTTACTGCAGCGCTTCGGGTAAATGCACCCTTTGCGCACAGTGCAGCATATACTCCCGTTTACCGAAACTCGATGGAAATCGACAATGTGCAAAATCTTTTAGCGAGTGTGGAAAGTGCATTCCCGGGTAGGACTTCCTCCTTATTTAAAAAAAATTAATGACGCAGTTTAAATTTAATTTTTGTGTTCAATTGTAGTAATGCCTATAAAGAGGAATCGGGTGGGATGTCCTCGCTTCGTTGTTTTCCCATCGCAGAGGTATTTCCCGACTTGTTTGCAACATCCACTACCTCAACTGCTGGTTCTGCCTCGGAAAATTCTTCTTCCGGCAAACAGTGGTATATAGCGTTGGGTGGTCTTCTCGTCTTACTTATTGCTAGTGCTGCCTGCTATGGAGTATTCCGACTTTGGCGCCGTTCTAAGCCACCAATGGATACTTGTGCAACAAACGAGGTATATCAACAACAACCACCTAGTGCACCTCATGTTGATGCTGAAAGCCCCCCGCCTTATGAAGAAGGTAACTTTAACGCGTCTGGCGGGGCCGCAGAGCCCCTCTTATCGGGACCAGGGAGTTCTCGAAACTTCGCTACGATCGTCGTGCACGAGAAAGAACGTTTGACACAAGCTGAGGTGCTGAACCCTCCGAATTATAGGTAGAATGTCGATTACTTTTATTCTGATTCTTACTAACTCTGTAATATAGTCGAGTGGAAAGACCCGCTGATGTTGGCGAAGTAACAGATGAAGATGGTTTGATTGAAGAAGATGAACATTCCTATGGTAGTGCGGTTACTGTCCATCCTGAGTAAGTTGTGTTTTTTTTTTAAATTGATGGTATGAGTAATTAAATAACACGTTTGATTCGGTTTAGTGAGGAGGATTTTCCGAGTGGTTTGGGCATGAATGAACAAATGGAAGCTGGAGCAGAAAGTTTTCAATTTCTCAGTCAAGAACAGCCTTCTGTTCGTCGCTCAACCCCACAATCACCTATTGCTCAATCTCGTGCCTCACCCCGATCTCGTCCTCGTATCTCGTCCAGAGCCGTTTCGGACGGAGATATACACTACGTTGCTCCACCGTCTCTTTTACTGTTAGAAACTAGCAGCAGGAGCAACTTAGACCTCAGTCCTGGAAACTACGCAGGTGTCATTGTAAACCGTAATGGACGGTGGGACTCCCTGCGCAGTTTGCGTCCATCTACAGACGAAGAAAGTGCCTTCCCCCTTCAATCTCTCCAAAACGCCGAATATGGATCTGAGGACTTGGGCTTTGTAAGTCGTTTAGATGGCCGAGAGGAAGGGAGTTCGGCAGGCACCTCGTACAATTCCTTGCCTCGGAATGGTCTTTCAGTATTCCGCACTTCGGCCGATTCGGGAATCTTGAATGAGACTGCTACAGCGATGAAGAACGACGTCCGTCGGGATTCTGACGAAGGGAGCATCGAAGATGTCGACGAAGTTCCCGCCAAACGACAAAGACGAGATTTAGAAAACGAAACTATGTCAACTATAATCAGTATTCCTGATTTCGTAGCTGAAACGAACAACGACTTAATGTCTTCCAGGTGAAAGATCGCTAGGTCGGATGTGTATACATGACAGTTCCTAATTTACTTATAAATAGACGTCACGTTCAGGGTAGTAAAGAAAAGATGTGTACACATCTTTTTATATTTAATCCGTATATTTATATTTAACCCGTATGTCGAGTCATGATCTGGGATATGTCCTCTCCTGGCTCTCTCAAAACTTGCTTGTTTTGCAAAAACAAATTTATAAGCCAAATCTCTGGAGATTTACAGCAGTTTTATTATTTTGATTTTGTAATTTGCATTTTGTAATATACGGATTGAGTATTACTGAATATATTCCTTTATCTAAGGCGTTATTTGTTATTTTAGCCAAGCCATTTACCATGTACAACACTTGATCAGCCTCCGGGATTCAACGCTGGAATACAGTTCCCACAAACCGGTCAAAATCAAAGTTTACTTCATTTCTTGCCAAATCATTTATTTGCGGTTCATAAAACGATAATTATATCACAATACAGGCGATTCTTTCACATTTTGTGTGTGGAATTCCGCAATGAGGTTATAGCAGCCGTCAGCCCCTTGAAAACAGTCATCATCTCTGCGTGTTCTTTTTCTCTTGTCGCGTCACGTCTTTTCTGCTCATCCTCTTCTCGTTTTTGTCTCGCCTAAGAGTCACAGTTATAAAATTTAAAGGTAGGAAAGAAGTGACGGTTAACCTTGGCGAGTTTAAGTTTTTGTAGTTTAATTTCCCGTATTTCATCCAGGTTCGTCGCAATGTGCGCCAAGAAATCTTCTGTAGTACGACTAGTACTATTACCATTAGTTGTTGGCGCCGCAGGATTTACTTCCCTTGCAAATGCAATACGACGTCTCCTCTTGACAACAGAAGGAACTTTGTGGATATTTAAGGATGATTCAGCGAATGTCGACGAGGACGATTCCCCTCCAAGTGGCAGACGGCGTTTTCTTTTGATGGTGGTTAGTGGCTTGGATATTGTTGACGGTGCCTCTGGAAGAAAATATCCAATTATCTGAATTTTACGTTAATACTTATACTGACCTATTAGCAGCTCATGCAATTGTTTGAAATAACCCGGCGGTCGAATATATTCGGTGTTGCTGGGGTCCTGTATCCTTTCTAGGTAATTCCGGTACAACTGATTCATTTTCCTCCATTGACTGAATACTTTCGCCCAGGTTTTCTCATCGCGACTAACGCGTACACCAAATTTTCGAAGCTCTTGGGCTACCTTAGTCCAAACCAGGCATCGGGATACTTTCTTATCCCTTAATAGAGAATAATTGGCTCTGACTACTTCTATAAGTTTCAATCGAGCCTGGGCATCTTTTCGTCGTGTTGGCAGAGTCCGTTTGTTTACCCATAGTTCCTCATCGGTGGCTTCGTCTTCGAGACCGTTGACAGTTTCGATCACGCCTGACCCTCCTGGCACGTCTTCATTCATAGACGCAATGTAATCAACGTGGTTATGGTCTTCTTCTAAATCTGACGTTTCGAGGCCGGAATTCGATTCAATGATGATTATAGGCGTTGCTTCCAACGGATATGAAACTGAAAGAGTTCAAATTATTAAAAGCATATACGTAAATGTTATAACTGACCGGATTAAATCAACAATTTAAATTAGCTAAAACTACAAATAGAGGAAAAATTTCTTCGAGAAATTCGGTTGGGTGTTTATTTACTTAGGCTATGAATAGAATAATTATAAGAACGAAGTGGCAATAATGAATAAAATGTTCTACAAATAGGACCTTGGTCAATGCAAACTTTTAGTCATAAAATAAATTTATTACATTTTTGTAATGAAAGAAAACGAAAGTATGATGAACACGAAGGATATCCCTATAGCTATACCTACCTGATCCGTCGTAGTTTTGATAGCTGTAAGAACCATTCTGGAACTCTAATAAGGCGGTTTGAGGCCCTTTCTGTTCAACTTTATCCATTCTTTTAGCCAACCGCTTTCGTTTCCGACAAAAATGCAATAAATAGACCAAAGTCTTTAGTTTCGTTTAGTTTGTAAACATTTTCTTAAAAAAAAATACAGAAATAATTAATAACCAAACGCCATCTAGGAACTAGAATAAACCTTAGACATGAAAAAAGCGGTTGGAATTCCATGCTGTGACAGACGCGATTCTTCACAACGTACTGATACGATACGAAACATTGTCAACAGATTGGAAAGTTGTGTATGGCGTGTGTTGTGGAACTGATTAGTAGGTTTTAGGAAATTTCTATCATAGTAGGTAGGTAATTAAGCATTGCAGTCTCATTATTCCTTAGGAAATAACAGAATGTCATGGGTTTGTTTTTGCATTGCAGTGCAGTAAATTCCTCAATCGTGAAATCATTGCAACGCAAGTGCCTGGGGGGATGCTCAACAGCTAATTCCAAGCCCGTTTAAGAATACTTGCATTTTAGATAGCAAAAGAAGCCTTTATTTTATTTATTTAAATATTCAACCTTGCACTTTAGCCTAGCTAGGTAGTTTATGAACAATGACGAGAACGAAGTGGAAATAAAAATGTTCTAAAAATAGGTCCCTGGTTGAAGCTCTAATGACCCATTTTTGTCTTTTGCAGGTGCTAGTGGAATAATCTGTGGGCAGGAACACTTTTTTGCCGACAGCATGGAAACGGTGATTGAAGGAAAGCCAATACAGATCGTGGTGGCAAAAGACGACCACACTTTCGAGTTAGATGAAGAGGCCTTGAAGAGCATAGTAGATCGCGACGGAATCCGGGATAAGCCCATCGCTGTTATATCYGTGGCTGGAGCYTTYCGTAAAGGAAAATCCTTTCTGCTTGATTTCTTCATCCGATACTTGTACAGCAAAGTTAGTCTTTTTCTTTTGCTGACCTAAAATTTAAATGACAACACATACTTACATACATACTATGACAACACATGCTTACAATTTATTATCTTTACAGAACTCGCCTGATTGGTTAGGACCTGAAGATCGTCCGTTGCGAGGATTTTCATGGCGAGGTGGCTGTGAGAGAGAAACAACTGGAATTCAAGCTTGGTCCCAAGTCTTCCCTGTTTCTACCCCCCATGGTGAAGTCAACGTACTGCTATTGGACACCCAAGGAGCTTTCGATAGCGAAAGTACGGTAAAAGATTGCGCCACTATCTTCGCCTTGAGCACCATGACTTCTAGCGTCCAGATCTATAACTTATCAGGGAACATCCAGGAGGACGATTTGCAACATTTACAAGTACTGGCATTGCTGTTATAGTGTTTCTGAGAACCCTATTAACCCTAAACTTATCAGTTGTTTACCGAGTATGGACGTTTAGCTTTGGAAGATACAGGCGATAAGCCTTTCCAAAAGCTAATGTTTTTGATCCGCGATTGGAGTTTCCCTTACGAAGCCCAATATGGTCTTGAAGGTGGTGAAAAGATATTGGATCGCAGACTAACTGTTACTGAAAAACAGCACGAGGAACTGAGAACGCTCAGGAAACATATTCGCTCATGCTTCTCTGCTATTTCTTGCTTTCTTATGCCTCACCCTGGTTTGAAAGTCGCTACAAACCCGCATTTTGATGGAAGATTGTCAGGTTCGCCATTCGGTTTTAGATAAACAATGTTGTTTGATTAGTTTTTTTTACACTTTCTTCCTGTAGATATTGAAGCCGATTTTAAAACCGAACTAAAGGAACTGGTACCTTGCGTTTTGTCAGCAGAAAACTTGGTTGTGAAACAGATTGGAGGAAACTATATCCGTGCGCAGGACTTGGTTTACTATTTCAAAGCCTATATGGAAGTGTACAAAGGAGACCAACTGCCCGAGCCGAAATCCATGCTGGAAGCCACAGCAGAGGCTAACAATTTATCAGCAGTAGCTTCAGCCCGAGAAATCTATACCAATCAAATGGAAGCCGTTTGTGGAGGCAACCAGCCTTATATGAATACGCAGCGCTTGGAAGCTGAGCACGGGCGAATCTTCGAGCAATCCATGCAACATTTTTATTCACGAAAGAAAATGGGGGGCGAAGATTTTTCTGTTCGATTCAAAGAACGCTTGGAACATGTAAACCTATTCTTTAACTTTTAATTAACCTTTAAATTATTTTAAAAAGCATATAAATGAAGTTTTGGTTTGGTTTTGTAGGATATCCAGGAACAGTTTACGCAATACAAAACACATAACGAAGCCAAGAATGTCTTCAAAGCCGCTAGGACTCCTGCAACGCTTTTAGCTGTCGCTATTCTGGCTTATCTTTTATCCGGAATCTTGGGATTGGTGGGTTTGTACAGTATAGCCAATTTACTCAACTTGTGTATGGGAGTCACCTTGCTTACATTATGCACCTGGGCGTACGTGAGGTAAGAACTTATTTTCACTTAAACTTCTCACTCCAGAGAATTCTGTTCTACACTTAGTCTAATTTTACTTTCGCAAATTTACAAATTTTGTAAATTTACTCTGTGTTAGGTATTCTGGGGATATGAGAGACATAGGAAAGCAGATAGATCTTATAGCAGAAGCTATATGGGAGAGTGTAAGTATTTCTCTTATAGTTTAACACAAAGTTCGTAATGTTTACTAACTTTTTTTGTGGTTTACGCTTCCGAAGGGAGGTAAAAAGGTGATCCTTTTGTTTATTCGCTGTATTATGTAAGAACGTTCAGATTTCAATAGTTTTATGAATTTACAGTTCTTGCGACCTGCGTATGTCACGATTATGGATGCAGGACTCCAGCAAGCTGCTCAACAAGCCACCAATTACACTTTGGGATCACCAGTCGTTGGAAGTCAAAATAATGGATCAGCCAGCAATGGGAAGTTGAAGACCTCCTAAAGTAAGCACGGGTTAGGTTTCGTTTTTCTAAGCCTTTTCGAGGTTCTCCTTGCAATCCAAGATTATATTTCCGTTTCTCTCCTTGCTCCTAAACGGTAATTAATTTCTTCCACCCCCTGCCAAGTGCCTTGCGAGTTTGAGTTTTATTAACTTAACCCCATTATAACTGTGTTTACGCTCGCGTGATTCCCCAAAATAGCATATATAGTATAGCAAAACAAATGGGGGCGCTTTTTCGAGGACGGGTGTGTCGTTAAAGCGAAAAGCTATGTAACACTTTATATTTTTTTAAGAAAGGGGGGGAACATTATTGCCAAATTTTTTTTTTGTTTATCCCAGAAATTGTTTAAATGATTTACAAGAATCCTGCTTTTTGTCATTTAAAAAAAGAAAATTAAAGAAGATACCAGTTGAGCAGCATGAGGTTAATATAAAGATATTACATTTGGAAGAGAGGAGGACAACGAGAGGCTGAGAAAAAGTGAGAAGAAATAGTTTATTGAGGGTGTGAAGTTAGTTGAATTATGTGCCATGATGTTATTGTGGAGTAAGGTTTACTAACGAATTGTTATATTATGCGCCTTGTGTACAGCGTGCGTTGGTTACCGGGTAAAAAATTCTTCACTAGCAAAATAAGCATTGTCAATTTTCTTTTAATATTCTGGTAAAGTTTTTTAAGTTGAACTAGGGAGAACGTGTATTTCAGTTTTAATAGGGAGCAAAGCCAGTCACTTCTTGAATAGCTTCAGCTTCATCTTGAGCATTCATAGGCCGATAACACTGCAATTCCATGCTAAACGAACCCGTTCCGGAAGACAAAGTTCGGAGGTTAGTGCTGTAACCGCGTAACTGTGATAACGGCGTCTCAGAAATCACAACCTAAGAATAATCCGTCAATTTGAAACTTAAAGGCTGATGGTGAACTGCAAGTAGTTGATCATTTTTGTCAGGAGATGACACTATGATGTCATACTCTATATCCATATCATGAAAATATTGCAACTTGAACATAAAATTTAAAAGAAACCCAATGATATTATTGAAAACTTATTTTTTAAATATCTTAATAAAAATATCTTGGTAGGCTGGGTCAAAAGATTTTGATACATGATTTACTGAAACTTATTCAAGTTATGAAGATTTTTAATAAATCATATACTGTAGCTGAATCTTATTTTGACCCAACCTACAACAGTATTTTTTAAAATATAATTTTTAAGTTACGTCGTTAAATTTATTTTACGTTTTTGTTTCAAGTTGCATAATTCTAATGATATGAGGTAGGCCATCAGTGGCATTTTTCGACAAAAATTATCAACTACTTCAGGTTCAGCGTAGAACCTGAAAAAAAAATCTTAATGTTCTTACTTTAAGTCCTTGTCGCTCTCCAACTTCTTGGAGATGAGATCTGCGTTTATTCAAGTCAGCCAACACTGAACTCAAGTATTTCTCTTCGGTTACCACTTCTAGTCGCATAATTGGCTCAAGTATTCTTGAACCAGCTTTGCGAAGGATCTAGAGAAATTTCTATTGTTCTCTTATTCTTCAGTTTCAATTTTCCGTCACCTGGTTGACACATTGCGAAGCTGCGGCAGAAACCATAGTTTCGGACGTTCTACGTCCAACTTCTAATGCGTGCAATACTACTTTCAGTCCACAAACCTACGAAAGGCATTTTTGTCAATTTGGAAAGAAATCGCGAATCTTTCCATACCGGAAAACCCAAGCGTGGGCCACATGTTAACGCAATTTGGACTCCACTTTGGACTGCTTTGAGGTACGGTGGCCAAACAGCTGCTATTTGTTCCCGAGTTTCTTTATTTGGGGCTAAAACCAGCTCGCTATCCGTATCTCCCATGAAATCCGTATTCGCTTCAGGGACTATAGCTATAGTTAATTTCACCATATGTCGTACTCCTCCTGTGAAATATTAATAATTATTAATTTCTCGCCTTCAGAGAAGATTTTTGTCTAAACCTGACAAAATTACCTAGAGTTTTGTCTAAGGTGAATTCTTCCTTTGTTTCTAACAAGGCTGTTTCGCGATACGCGACGTGTAAAGGCCCCAAAATGGCTTCCACGTTAAATTCTTTTAATAATCTGTCCTTAATTATGTCTATGTGTAGTTCGCCCATGCCACCCAACACGGTTTGACCAGTTTCGGTGTCGACTTTAACTTCCAAACTTGGGTCTTCGCGTTGTAACACTTCAAGCGCATGTTCTAATGCCTTTTGCGAAGCCTAGAGCGATACAACCCAAATAAATCAAAATTTTAATTGACCTTATAAGATCTTCACCATCGATGGTGGCTCAACAGAACAAAAGAAGACTGGTTTGGGTATTTGCATGGTCGCTTGTGGCGCCTTCAGGTTAGTTTCCTGTAAACCCTGCTTTTGAGCAATATGTTTCTTAATGTTCTGCACTGCACTAGCTGACGATGCAAGGGTATCTCCGGTTAGCGTATCCTAAGCCAACAATCCAATTATGTCAAGCTTAGACAGGCAAAATTGCTACCTTTAGTCCTGTCGCGACGAAAATCTGGCCTTCGCCTACCTCAGAAATCTCAGCTAATTCGTCAGCATGAGCTTTAAATAACTTGACTACTTTCTCGGTTTTTTCGCGTGTCACGTTATAGAGTTTCTGACCCTACAATGTAAAATAGCAAATATCAGTTCTATGAAAAGACGGAGATTCTCTTAATTCGTATACTTGCTCCACGGTCCCACTGTATAGTCGAAGATAGGTTAGAACACCTTTATGTGAGTCATGTTGTGTTTTGAAAGCCAAAGCGCACAAACTGTCGACTGCTATATAGGATTTGAGAAATTCATGCTTCCTTTCGCTAGGATTGGGCAGATAGTCCGTAATTGCGTTTAATAATGGTTGAACAGCTACGTTACGGTATGCGCTGCCTAGCAGAACTGGAATTCCTTTCTAAGTAGAGAGGAGTCAAAATGTGTGTTAATTAAGGACTTCCAATTGACTTGTTGGATACATATCCGCCTTAAGGCGTTCCTTAAGTCCACAGCATCTAAATCGAGCGAATCTTTACTGATAACAATGTCAGCAGCTTGATCATCCAGATCTGTAACTTGCTCGACTAAAATTTGCCGTTGTTTTAAAGCCTTTTCCCACATTTGATTAGACGAATTTAACGCGCTAAACGGAAGTTTTACATTAATAGTATAAACTCATGACCGAAAGAATTACTTTCTGGAGAATTTCTTGCCACAGAATTGCGGGCTAGGATCCCAAATTGATTGCTCCATGTCGACAAGGTTTACGATCCCTGAAAATTCTTTGCCGGCGCCACAAGGCAACTGCAAAAGCAATGGAGTGGTTTTGAATTTCTGTTTTATGTCACGCAAACACATATTAAAGTTAGCTGCAGGTTTGTCCATCTTATTGACGAAAACTAAACGAGGAACTTGGTACCGATCTGCTTGTCGCCAAACAGTTACAGTTTGCGCCTCCACACCTGTAACATTGAATCTCAAATAAAAATTATTGCTGGGAATATGGAAGTACCGGCCGAAGCGTCGATTATGGCCACAGCGCCGTCTAAAACGCGCAAGGAACGTTCTACTTCAACAGTAAAATCCACATGACCAGGAGTGTCTATGAGGTTTAGGTAGTAATCCTCCCACTTGAAGCTAATCGCTGCGGAATTTATGGTAATACCTGCCATTCAAACGTAAAATCCATTACGGGATTTAATTATAACTACTAAATTTAAAACGTATATTTGTACCTCTAGCACGTTCTTGTTCCATATAATCCATGACAGTATCGCCCTTATGCACTTCTCCTACGGATTTGATTACATTTGCGTACAATAGCATCCGTTCAGTAGTTGTGGTCTTCCCAGCATCGATATGAGCCATAATGCCAATATTGCGAATTTTTGGTACTTCTATTTTCATTGTTGTCCCGCTATATAGTCTTGTGCAGCTCCTCCATGGCTTTTTTACTAATTTAATCTGGAGAATCCTAAATACGAATTTAAATTTAAATAAAGTGCGGTGTTGTGAACTGAAAATTTACCGATAAGAATTCCGAACAAGTTCCATTTTCTTTGCGTGCTTTGAATTACCGCTTCTTTTCCATCAAAACACCGAACATTTGTGTTCGCTTTTGTTTACAATGGCTGTTGCTAGGGGCAACAGGAAACAGTTAACAGGAAAATGGTGACACGTCTCTGCGTGCAATAATAACTTAATTATCGTATTTCCAATAATCTTGCAGCCTGGTTAGTTTAAAGCAATTTTATTTTACTTATGGATTCGTCTGGCAACTTCGATTGGTAACTTACTGCATTATTTTCTTTCGGACTAATGTACATGCAATCTTATTAGGTCACTGGAATTAGAACTCGCTCTTGCCGAAGAACGCGAAGCGGATGATATCAGAGCGTTATGTATGGGACATGTGATACCCGACCAATTCCGGCCCCAAGTTTGGCTTAAGTATTTCGGAATCGTCTCCTCACTTGCCAAATCTCCTTTGTCGTTGTTTAACCAAATATTTGATCTTCCCCAACAAGAAATCTTACGCGAAGACTGCAAACGTCTCGTCGGTAATTAGTTTATGATATTGATGTACAAACCTTGAGTATTGTTTACCGATTATTCTGAAGGTAATCTAAACAATAACGAAGAAGAGAAACTGGCAATATTATCCGACCTCGAATCTATCTTCACGGTTTACTGCAAATCTCACAGCTTCACGTACGACCGCACAGAGCAATGGCCCAAATTGCTGACGCCTCTCATCTCCCTCAAGCTCTCAGCAGACGAGCTCTATCTGTGCTTTCAAACCATTAGGCAAAGATACATACCCAAGTAAATAACCCCTGTCAGTAATAATGGTTTAGTGTCTGAAGTGCTTTTTGTCCTTAGATCTGGTCTAGTTGGTTGTGCACCGTGCCATTTGCTGCGGCTCCTCCTCCTTTATCACGACCCTGAGCTGTGTACGGTACTTGACACCCATAAAGTCATCCCCGAACACTATGCTCTTGACTGGGTAATTACATACGTGGTTAATTTATGTTTCAACAAAAACTTTTAACGTCATTACACCTTAGTTCCGCACTCTTTTGAGCTGCAGTGTCCCTTACAACGGTCTCCTGGCCTTATGGGACTCATATTTCACCCACGATGATCCTTTCCTCATATTTTTTCTCGCCCTGGTCCTCATAGTCAATGCCAAGTACTCGTCTATCCATATTTTATGGTTGCTATAATGGCGCCCATTACCTCATTAGGGAAGACTTGTTCAGTTTGAGAAGCCAAGGACGAAGGGCTATGCTCGATTTCCTGATTAGTTTACCAGCCAATTTAGAGCCGGATGACGTAGCTGATTTAATGTCAGTTGCCGTATTTTATGCCGTGAAAACGCCCACCAGTTTTCAGACGGTTAGCATAATCCAGTTAGTTGGGATCCTTAAATTAAAAATAGCATACCTTTTTATAGCAATATGGAGATCTCCTATTTGGCAACTTCACAGACCCAGAGCTACACCACAGTTTATCTTTATGTTTGTCACAAAGTCTTTGTTTGCCTATTGGCGTTCAAGAATTACTCGCCGCTTCTGGTCAAAGTTCATCTTCGTCTTCCAAAGACGCGTCAGGTCCCAAATTCTTTTTAGTGGACTGCCGACCACCGGAACAGTATAACGCTGGCCATTTACCCACCGCCTTTCACTTAGATTGCAGCCTGGTACGTAAGTAATGGGAATATAAGTTTAGTTATCGACAAAGACGTATTTATTTTTTTATTAATGGACATTCGTAATTGATGATAGATGCTTCAAGACCCTGGTTCATTTCACACAGCTGTTTCGGGCCTTCTTTCCGCCCAGAGAGGAGCATTAGCCGCCCGTTCGGCTGCAGGGGGCGAACATTTGTGCTTTACAGGTTCAGGCTTGTCTGAACATGTAGAAGAAGACGGCCTTTTGCATATGGCCGTTTCGAGTTTTTTGCAGAAACATGTGCCGTATGTTTCCGAATTGCAAGATGGATTTGGTGCTGTGCACCTAGCATGGGAGAACGAGCAACGAAACCCGCTATCTACTTGGTCTTTAGCGGATCATCGACCCGAATTTTGTTTGCTTTGCGTCTCGAAACAACTGCAAATCGGAAGCAAACCCAATGGCGCCCTCTGCGATTCTAATCCCAAGTCGATTAATTCTGATAAGAGCAAAAGCCCAGATTTTTTTGACAAGTTGAGGTGAGTGTAACGATTTAGTCTTTTTGACAGCTTTTTGCTGCGTTTTTACATTTTATTTTGCAAGTGTGATCTTTTAGTTCGGTGATGGAGTAATTTAGAAAGCTTTTTTCTCTTTTAATTTGCTGCTTGTTTTGGCGCATGGTTACGGATTTGGGCTTGCGTGTGTTTTGGTTTATGGATTGAGTGTAGCGAGTCCGTACGCTATAAGACGACGGATTTAAGGGGGAAATTGATGGATTACATCGTCAATCCTGGAACGGCTAACGCCTCCACGCCTTCCACTGCCGCTGCTTGTGCTACTGCTGCTAAACCGACCATTGAGAAGAAAGGGAAGGGAAAAGAAGTCCAGGAACGCCATGTGTCGAGTCGGGATCGGACCAAGCGGAGGTACCGGAATATGGCTCCTGTATTTAGCATAGACGACGAGCAAGATGAAGGTACGATTCATAGTTTTTTATTTTCTATTTTTTTACCGCCGAGGTTTTTCTTGGAATTTCCTTGATAAAAAAAGATTCATCCGGTGGGCCAGAAGAAGATAGCGATGGTGGGGGTGACGTGGTGTTGATATCTTCATGGTTGCAAAAAGCGGACGTATTGGGTTCGTTTCGTTGCCAAGAAGTGAGAGGGAATGGGCAAGTTCACCCAGCCTATTTGCTCGTAACAGAGACGCATTTATATGCACTGCGAGAGCTTCCTGAAAGTAGCTCCACCAACAAAGGCACGGCCCGAATCACCGTTCGACGAGGGCTTACCTCCATTGTTAAGATAACCAGCAAGAAACGACACCCTGAGTTGATCTCCTTCAAGTATGGCACTTCCGAAGGTGAAGAAGTCACCATTACAGACATGGACAGGTAAATAGTCTTAAAATGAACCTAACAAATCCTCCTTCATACATCTTTCGTGTGTGTTTACCCCACAGATTTTTAATTCCTAATGCTGGCGATGCCACGAAGCTCGTTAAGATGCAAATTATGAAAGCCTTAGAGAGCGACACGTGAGAGTAAAAGGTTTCAAAAAGAGGCATTAGGCTCAAGGCAAATCCAGTCAAGTGTACAAGCTTTTTAAGTCCATTGAAGATGGTAGATGCCAATCTAATCTTTGCAATTAAGTGATTTAATAGGCTTCTTATTTTGCCAATTTCTGATTTTTAAGAAAGCGAAAGAGTTAGAACCGGCGTCTTATTCATTGTTTCGTGATTCCTTATAAGTTATATAATGATAATGTGAATACAGAGTTCTATTTGGGTAGTCCTCCAAACGCAAGGTTTAGTTGTGTTGTCTGAAATTTAAGATTTTGCACAAAATTTCTTTTTGAAAATGGGCTGAATGTACGAGGCGCTCAGAGACGGTTCGGGCTCGATTTGTATTGCGGTTTCACCTTTTCCGCTCTTAGTTCTCGACACCACCGCTAGTCGCAACTTGTGTGTGATGGCTGTCGTTTCGCTTGGAGGCTTGTGTTCTTGTGCGTGAGAGATCCGTTTCTTTAGTTCTTGTCTGGGATTGAAAGATTTCCATGGAAAATGTTGCCTTAGTGAAATGAAGACGATTCTGGCGTGATAAGCAATCATTAGTGCAATCAAGGTAAGACTCCATTTTCCCATAATTTCACTGTTGGGTTCTGTTTCTTCAGTAAACGTGGGGTAGGAAAGGGAAAGTCAATTTACCACCCTTCGTACCTCCCACTTTTCGTTGGGGACAGGGGTAGGAGGCCCCTTTGTAACACCCAGCCAGCGCTTTTATTCCCCAACGGGACAGGGCTCATTCCTGGTAATCAAACTGGTTTATAGCCTGGACTTTTCTGGAGTTGAGAATTAGATAACCACTACATCATTTACCTGTTTATTCCATTTGTAGTTTAGGCCCTCAATCACGAAAACTTGGTTGTTCCTTAAGCCAGTCGTGAACCCAAGCAGCTGTTCTTTTTTTTCTTGCCAGGGGACCAACAACTATTTCTCGATAGCTTCATTTGGATTGGTTACTACTACTGCATTCCCTTATTTTAGATGAGTAGGAAGAAAAAGGGGACAATGGGTTTCCGTACACATACCTACCTTTAACAGTGTACTAAAAGCCAGGCTTTTCACGCTTCCCTTACCAACCTACAGCACTACCCTCAAACGGTCAATAAGTTTTCCCTTCTCGCACATCCCGCATTCAAGGGGACAAGAAAAGACAGAAGAAAAGCATAAGTCATAGAAAAAGTTCCTAATCTTCTACTTGTGTTGTGGAAGGTGTCAATTTCGGATATTTGTCTGTCTATTTTAGGTCTCCCCCATGCAACTTGCCCCAACACGAACGACATCGCGCCGAGAATGTGACTTGTGTTATCCATGTCATGTCCACCATCACCCTAAGCCGTATTTTTGCATTTACTCAATTTTGTTTACTAATTCTAGGAGCAAAGGTCTTAACGGGAACGCGTGTAGGAAAGCTACTTTATAAGAGTCATTTACCCACTTTTTGCGTTTACCCCAGGCTCATGCAGCACCTCTGCGTCTAATCCGCCTGGTGAGCGCGTAAATTCACGTCTTCTCATTCAAACAAACGAGTTTTGTTTTTCCTTTTATTAGTTGTTTTCCTCCTCTCCCCTTTTTACCCACGGAATCAATACTTATCTCATTAGGTTTATGAATTCTTGATGATAGCCAGCACCTGAGTTGGAAGAGCCGGGTGGAGGGGAGGGGGCATGATCGAAAAATCGAAATTCAAGAACGCTTTACGTTTTATATCTTCCCGATCCCAAAAACGTGTCAACAAACCTATTTTCATGACAAGTCTTTATAAGGAAATGGACCACTCGAGTTAATTTTGTCGTAAAAAAAACGTGACCCAAAAAAAGAGCAAAGGGGAGAGCACGGTTCACAAATGTTTTCATTAATTAATGTGCGTATGGAGCTTGCTTCCAGGCGAGGAATTCCTCCGCGTTTGACCGGAAGTACGGGCCACGCGCCAGAAATGGAGTTAACTGACGTCATACGAGTTGAAGTTTGTTGGACACATGCCCTCTGTTCAATGTGCCTCAGCATCTCAAAACGGTCTGGTTTCATGACTTGTGACGACAAATAATCTTAGTCACCTTGCAAGGATTTTTAGCTCTTATTTAAAATTACTCTCTTTCCCTTCTTCTTTTTCCTTTTCTCGCCCATCCCCAAACTCTGTCGGATTATGGGTCTCTAGAGAAAAAAGTTTGCAGGACTATTAAGAGCTATAAA
Source organism: Lepidurus arcticus (assembly GCA_003724045.1). NCBI lineage: Eukaryota > Metazoa > Arthropoda > Branchiopoda > Notostraca > Triopsidae > Lepidurus > Lepidurus arcticus. The sequence goes on along the minus strand of RJJA01000078.1, from coordinate 76,656 downwards.
TGTATGATGCTTTATCTTTTTGTAGTCATTAATTCAGAAACGCCGTGCAGCTGTTGACGGTTAAATATCCCTGCGTGACAGCTTGCGTCGGAGCAGACAGTCTTGCATTCGCCATTAAAATCTCCATTCTTTCCTGATTAACCCTGTTTACCCCGCTGTCAAGAGAAATGAAAGAAAATCCAATCCTGACAGTCTTGCTTTCACCATTAAGATCTCCATTCTGCCCGTAATTTTTTCCTGATTAACCATGTTTAACAAAGCGTTCAAAGAAAACCCGACTTGAAGAAGACTTGAGAATCTTCCCAGGTTTGAAACGCCGTGTAATTTGTTTATTGACGCAAGCCAAGGAGAAAATAAAGACCCGTGACGGCAAATAGTAAACATAACGCTTTTGGGGGCATTCTGTAACACGTTAAAAACTTGACGTGCTTTTAAAAGACATGTCTCGGAGCCTTAAGGACACAAAAGCGGTTTTGGTTTGGAAGCAAAAAAAAAGAGGAAATTTGTATTTTCCCCCGCTACACCAAAATTGCTCGTTTACACCTTTAGTAAATGGAGATGGAGGTTTCCGGGGTTAGCAAACGAATTAGCGTGGGATTTTAAAAAGTTTAAATTTTTTTGGGTAGGATGGAAATTCTGTTTTCTTTTTTTTCTCTTGTGGCTGGTGGGAGGGGGGGAAGGAGACCCAAGGGGATAATCTTCAAATCTTGAGATGGTGGTAGTGGGACGATCGTTCGTTTTGGTACTGGGCCATGGAATGTTGGCTTCTTGGCGTCTAAATATATAACACTCCCTTCTTGGCAAGGCAAACACGTGCCATTCCCTTCACTTCACACTCACCTTGTCTCCGTTTTTATTACGAAATTCTTCTCCCTCCATCCTCCGTTCCTCGCCTTCCACCCGTTAACGTTTTCTGTTTTTTGTTTACCACTTTTCTGTTTCTCTTAACCTTTCGCACATACACATGCCTTTTTATTCAATCTGTAACGCTTCCATTCTCGGGCTATTAAAAACCATCTCAATTTCTCATTGGCTGCGTCTGACGTCACGAAAGATTATACCGCGCCTACTAAACTCTATACTGTGCTTTGTAAATGCGCGGGGGCGGTGTCAGACCAGAAATAAGGCGTGCGCGGGTACCTCCTACTTGCTTACAACCGAAATAGCAGTGGAAGAAGAGTGGGGCTGGCTTAAAAGTTGCGCGCGCTTGGGTTTCCATTTTTTAGGGGAGGAGCTAGGTGATTCGGGACTGGTGTCCGCGCCAAAGCAGGCGTTTAACTGTTTACGAAGGTCTGAGGTTTTAAAACGTGAAGCAGGAAGTGAGCCGAAGAAAAAAAGAAGAAAAAATAACCCATATTCTCCCCCTGCTTGCCCCAAAACTTGTGTGCTGACCCAGTTTACACATGGATAGTTAGGGGTGCACAAGATACTTGAGTTTTGGTTATGAAATAAATATTTGATAGGAAGTACTTGGACCAAAAAGTATGTCCTGTGAGTGAATTTCGCGTTTTTCTCATAGGCTCATGTGTGATTAGCAGCCTTTCGTGATAATGGCGGCCGTCAACGCCGTACAGGTAAGCATAAACACTGAATAAATTGTGTGTGTTCGGCTTGTAGTTCATTGTGTTCATTCAAACATTTTCTTCGTGATATTTTGTTGGGAGAGAAAATATAAAAATGTATCTGGTGAATGGTTTTTTAGCGCGTTCGTAGTGGCGTGAAAACGACGTGCTTTTAACGTTTACAAGTTGGGGGTAGGGAGGGGGTGATGTTAAAAAAGGCAACGCGGGAGTGGGGCCAGGGCCAGTTATTTTTATTTGAGTTTATTTTCGTTAGGCCCATGCGTTCTCGTTGTCACTGACTCATGGAGCTATTAATCTTGATTGCGGACAGTGTACGATTTTCTTTTGATGTTCTATTTTTTCTAATAAGTTCTTTTGTTTCTTTTCTTTGCATCTTTGGTGTTAAGGATGTAGCGTCGCTGCGATTGGCATCTGGCTATTGTCCCTCATTGCCCCTTCCGATCCATGGGCATGTCACGCCTACTTGGGACTTGGATAACTTGCCAGGAACACCGGGTAAAAAGAAACGGACGGAAAGCGGAAGAAAAGAAAGAGATTTTTATGCAAAGTACAAGATGGAAATCAATGAGAGTGGTTTATTTTTAATGTGTAGATCCACTATGCAGCTCGTCACCCACGACGACACATCCGCGCTCCCTGAGGCTGTTATTAAGGGCGGAAGACAATATAGGGATGTCCATGTCCAATTCTTCGAGCAGTTCCACCTTTTTTGGGCGGCTCAATGTCAATTGCTTGGAGGCGGAGTTGGGCGATTTGGAAACGTTAAGTGCTTTCAAGCTGGAAGTAGGCATGCCAGATCCCACGGATCCCTTGGCGATAGGAAACGGAACTATCTGTGACAAGTCCTATGCTGAAGCCATGGAAAGCCTGAGCAGTGCTTCCACTTCGAATGGCGACTCGGATTTTGGTAAATTGCGACCTTAATTAAGATTTCATCTCTTAATTAATGTTGGCTAATAGACCTAATTTCCTAGACCGTTACGCTGGGATCATAAGCATTCGTCTAATAATAGTGTAGCAAACTTGTTTTTTACGTTACGTATTACCTAAGTATTAATTTAGCGTACGTTACGTATTGCATACGATTTTTTTTTTACGATTTAATTACGAATGGCCGTTTCGTACAGGTAAAATACAGATGACTCTAACTAATTACTTTATTGTATTATCATTAAGAAAGGCGTTCTGTTATTTCCCTTTCCCCTACCCGATTTTAAATGTACGTTTTTAACTATAAACTTTGGTAACAGGCTTATGCCTATACGCCAATATCATAAAAAAGAAGAAAGGCAGAATATTCCTAAGAGGACTTCGTCATTACATTACAGTTTGTTATTGATCACTTTTGCATCAATGGAAGGTTATTGTCTTAATTAATATTAATAGTATTGCATCAGCCAAAGGTGCTTAGATAAGCAGTCGGGATAAGTATCACCATGTATGAATATTTGAGCGAAAAAAAGAAAGAAATAGAATTAAACCAAGAATGATTGTTTTGAAGTTAATTGTTTTAATATAAACTTTTTTTAAACAGGTCTTATGTCTTCCCCGGAGTTACTCGTAGCGATGCCGATCCAACCTACCACGCCGAACACGCCCAATGTTAACATGTCCCATCATTATCATTCCTTCTCCTCTCCTTCTCCCGCCCAGTGCCCCTCCCCTTTATCCCTGAGCAGTCCTTTACCTTCTTCCTCGTCCAGTTCATCCTCGTCCAACCCCAATGGGGCCAATGCAGCATTGCCACAGCTCCAAACCCCGCAAGCTTGCCCGTCGTGTGCCAAATCCTTCTCCAACTCATCAGCATTATCCAAGCACCGCCTTACCCATAGTGACGAACGCAAATACGGTTGCCAATTATGTGGCAAAGCCTTTAAACGACAAGATCACTTGTAAGTTGTTTTCGACCTTTTTTTCATCCTAAATGAACTTCCAAGTGAATACATTGTGTGCTTCTTTCTGTAGAAATGGACATTTATTAACGCATCGACAAAAGAAACCTTACGAATGTGCATTGGAAGGTTGTGGAAAATCTTATTGTGATGCGAGATCTTTACGACGACATCAGGATAACCATCACAACCCAAGACCTTCGCCTTCACCTTCAGGAGGGAATCTGTCTCAAGGGGAGGAGTCCATGACTCCGACCACACCCCCTATTCCTGGCGATGAGACAAGTTGCATACTTTACACTACATTGGCAGCTTCGACGCCTGTTCCTGCCGTCGCTACAGTACAAATCACGCCTGTACCCGTGGCTATGTCACCTGCAGCTAGCCACTCCCCTAATGAAGGGGCTCATCAACAGCCGAGTGGATCTGCACCAGCAGGCAGCAAAAAGACCCATGGACAGTCCAGCAAAGCTAGACAAGCCAAACCCTCAAATGCCAAACCGAAGAAGAGTGGGAGCAAGAATGGGAATAATAAAAGCAGCGAAGGCGACGCGGGAGACAAGGATGCTGGCTTGACGTCCTCGCAGTTGGAATTAATTCAAGAGATCATGAGGCAAACACAAGAACAGCATCGACTCATGCAAGAAGAGCAAGAAAAAGCCTTGCAGCAAGCTGGCAGTCATGGTCACGCGTCCAAGAAGAGCAGCAAAGTATAAAATTAATTACTTAGGCCAAATTTTGATCTTTGTAAGTTTTTTACACGATTTAAGTGGTTTTAAAAAATTTAAGACCACGTGAGAGCATTCTCATTATTAAGGCTCCCGTATACATTAGCTCGGTATAGGCGGTTAGCATGGGAAATTTCGGAACAACTTTTGGAGAAAACCATTACATTTCATGAAAAAACTCTGACAGCAATCTTGAGCTTGCAAACAGGTAGTGCACAACCAATTCACATCGTTGGTTGTGAATTGGTTGCTCAACCAATTCAACCAATTGGTAGTACACAACCAATTCAACCAGTTTAAATCGTTGCTTTCAAATCTGAGGTTTTCGAGAAATCTTGTTCGAAAATTTCGACGACTTGATTTGGGACATTCTGCTGCTAAAGAAAATTGCGGTGATATCTACTTTGCAGAACCAAAACAAGTGTAGGAAATTTGCCGGCAATTAGCTATCGATTTATGCATTTTATAGCTAGTGACTTTTTTACGCAAGACTTCGGCAAAACAATAACAAACATCAGTGCCATCTATGATTGTTTCGCATCAATATGCTAAGGTATACGAGAGCTTTCAACTGAAATTGACTCGCTAATTTCCTATTTATTTGGAGTTAGTTTACACTTGGGTTGATTTGGTTACTGTAGACGAATTACATCTAGTGATAGATGTATATCGTCCTCCGTTGTCCTTCTAATTGAAGCTAATCTAGGGGCTAAGGAAGCATTCAGATATAGTCCTAGGTCGACAAAAGGTAGAAAAATTTCACTTTTTCGCGTCTTCCAAATCAAATTCATGGTCGGTTTGGGGGGCTTCTTTTAGTAAGGAAACTTTTAGTTTTTGTCTGAAAACTTTAGCAGGGTTAGTACATTGATTTACTTAGGGAGTGTGGTAAACTTATCAATTAATATTTCTGACATAAGTAAACTAAGAAATGTTTCCCTTGTGTTTACAAATTTTTTTTATATGTTTAGAGCTCTGGGAATGGGCCTGGCAGCGGTAAAAGTCGGCAGAATCCTCCCGCGTTGGCTACGTCACCTCGTCCAGCTGATGCGCGTCCTGTGGAATGTACGATTTGCCAACGCAAGTTCAAAAATATCCCCGCCCTGAACGGTCACATGCGTTTGCACGGCGGCTACCTGAAAAAAGTAAGACCCTTGTTCTGAAAGTTGCTCCTTTTACCCGATTTGGGGAACCAAGTTGTGTCTTTACCATTTTAGGAATCTGAACCCAAGAAATCGGACAAGAAAGACCCTCAGCTGCCTCCTTTACAGACCGCGTCTGTTTCGGTCCGCGCCCTCATTGAAGAGAAGATCATCCAACGGCGTAGTGCGGCCAATCCCTTATTCGCGGCCCAGCTCCACAGCCACGCCTCCAGTGCTACCGAAACTACTACAACGACTTCGAATACTACCGCCACCAGCGCCATTGCTGCTGCCGACCACACGTCACCCTCAGCAGATGTCATGTCTATGAACTTAGACGCGGCAACGGTGGCGCAGTTGAGCCAGACACCTGGTTCCTCGAACCAGAACCAACATCACCACGAAAATACAGATCCTATGGACTCGATGGGCGAGTCTGGGCTTTCGCATGCTGTGATGGATTTTAGTTATGAAGGATTGCAGCCGCTGAGTCCTGAAACACTAAACCGGGCTTTGGAAGTCAACGAAACGCCAAGTGACAGCCCGGGTGAAGTAGATTCTAGCCTCAATTTCCAAGGTAAGTAGCTGTTTGAAAAATGAAAAATGAAATGTTTTTTTTTTCCAAGTCTCTTTATCCTTTCAAGTCCCAAGAGGCATACGTTTTGAGTCTTCGAAATGAAATAAATTAGAAAATATACATACACGATTGGTAATCTAAAGTGTTATGTTTTTCTTTTCTATTTTCTTATGGTTCGTGAAGCCAATAACGTTAACTACAATTCCTTGCTCGAAGACGACGTGTTGCACGCGTCCTTGTTACTTCAAGACGTGGACGGCTTAGGGGACTACTCGTTACATTTACCTGACATGGATCCTGCTCAATCCCGCCTCTTGCAAGCCACGTTACAGCAATATTTAGTGGGCGCTGACGACTCAGATTTGCCTACGGAAGCCACGCCCATGCCTTCCCACCACGCCTTCCTTCCAGATATGGATCCAGCTTCGTTTTTCTTCGCTACGCCGCCTTCGTCCACGTCGTCTTCATCGTCGCTGGGCTGCCTCACAGACGCACATATCACAGCGCATGCGTCCTCCGCCCTTGGAGGAGGCGGAGCCCCACCTCCGCCCTATTTTCCCACCACGCCCACTCTGGAGAATGCCCTCATCGACCCTTTCATGATGGATGAACCCCATTCCAATGCCCTCATGTGGGCCAGTCCTGAAGACGCTCAATACTTAACTGTGCCATGCCCCGCCCTCTCCCACACGCGTACTTCCAACCACACCCACAATCAAAACAACCCAACGGCGCTCCTTCTAGAGCCTTGGGCGACCTCGCCCAGCCCAGTAGTGTCCTTCGCCACGGCCGTTTCCACGCCCACTCCCACGCCTTCGGGCAAACTCTTTAGAGCTTTGGCGTTGAAAAACAGTCAGAAAGAGAAGAAAGCGAAAAGGGAGAAAGTCAAACCATTGAAATTGAAAATTGAGAAAGGAGCCAAACAGAGACAGAGTGCATGTGGTGCCGGAAACGAAAGACGAGCTTATTGGACCGGTTTTCCTTCGCTCTTGCGAAATCCCAAAGGTTTGGCCGCGTCTGGCCTCGCGGTGACCAGTTACACGCCGGCGCCTTGTTTGGACCCACGGAGGTTAACAAGGGGATGCTATTACACATATTGGCGGACGGTTGAAGAGGCACCGGGAGCGGAAACGAGGAGTGAAGTGGGGACTGGGAACGTAAAAGTGGCGCGCAATCGACCGCGGATCCATGTAGGCAATGCCTTCCAATGCAGTATCCCGAGCTGGAATCCTTCCATTGCCGGCAAAGATTCCTTTTATGATTATGATGGGGACCCAGAGCGGCTAGAAACTGGAGAGCAAGACGAATTGTGTTGGAGCCCTGAGATTGAGGAACGTTTAGGAACAAAACAAGGTATTAAATTGCCAATAACTATACTCCTGCTGGATAATTACATTTTCTAGAATTTGGAACCTTTAACGGCATCCTGAAGACAGAAATTAGTTTTAGAATAATGAAAACGTATATTTGTTTATCGAGAGTTGGCGTAAAATTGGGGATATTGTCGTAGTATCCCGCGAAAATTACTCTTGGATTAGATGTATCACGAAATTTATAGAACACATTTTGCATTTGTAAGACTTCGAAAGGTTAGAAGCGACTTAATTTGTACTATTTTTCAGTTCGTTGTAAGAGGAACTTAATGCTAAGACAAACTGCAAGGAACTTGCGAAAATTCATGAAAGGAACTTGTGAGAGTTAAATAAAGAGGGGTTAGTGATGCCGGAGATAGTTGGTGTATAATAAAACTGTGTAGGTTATACTTAGAGCGTGAAGGTGAGGGATAGGTGGGTTTTTTACAAGTTTGGGTCTAAAGTTATCTGTGTGGAAGTTTGGGTATTAAGTTATTTCCGGTCTGAAAATTGTTTCTTCTGAGCTAATTGTTTGTTTGTCTTGTCTTGTTTTGTTTTTTAAAAATTAGTGGAGCAGTTTTTACTCTGGAGCCAAGGCCAATTGCCCTGTGGACCGAAGACAACCGAAGAAGCCTTGACGTGCTTGAGCCACTGCCAAAATATCTCCCAAGCCAAGTTACGCCTTCTCGGAATGCATAGCTCGGCGTCGGCTGGCAGAAACTCCGCCCACATCCTTTGGTCCGCCACAGATATCGAACGTTTTACCAAAGCCTTAGCGAGTACAACAAAAGATTTTACGGCCGTGGCGCAACAGGTATGAATTTGATTCAACACTGATTCTCTTGCGCTTATTTATGTCTTGTGTTCTTGAAATCTTCTACAAAAAGTTGAGAGATGACGTGTGAAATTCAAATAATGAAAAATCAATTAGACTTCAATTCTTAAGTGGTCATTTGACATGTTGACAATTTAGAGTGCGTTCCGTTGTTCTCGTTTACACCTTATTAATAAGGGGCTATTTTCTCGCAGGTACACGGCAAAAGCAGAGAAGATTGCATCAGATTTTATTACACGTGGAAACGGGCGAGTGCCCAGGATTACAGGCGGGTGCAAGGTGTTTGGAAGAGCAACCTGCTGGTTGATTCCCCGTCTTGTTCCAGCCCGGTGTCTCCTTCAGGAGCCTCCAATCTTAACGTCAAGATACTGCACCTACACGTCCACGTGCAACATGCTCATCACCGTCAGCAAGATTCGTACCCTTGCAAGATCTGTGGAAAGTACGTTGAGTTCTTCTAACCGCCTTTTTACAGTGTTGCTGACCAAGTTTGTTCACTTTCCTTTTCACAGATTGTTCTCGAAAGTGAAGAGTCGCAGCGCCCATATGAAGACGCACAAACCTCCTGAATTGCGGGTTAAATCAATGACTTCTTCGACACCGCAGTCCCAAATCGGATCTTTTTCTACGTCGCCAATGTCTGGCCCCGCCTCTTGCCCCACCCCTTCCCCAGTTGGCCTTTAAAAACTCAAACATAAAGACAAATCGGTAAAGAAGTATTTGGGTACACACAAAGTTTCACTTTTCCTTACGTTTTCTTTCTTTTTCAAGGACAAGAAACAGTCAAACGCGTAGCTCGTGTGTGAATTCTTATTATTATTGGTGTGTCTCTCTACTCGGGATGCCTTTTAAGTTTTCCCCCTCCTTCTCATAGAAACATCAAGTTTTTTACTGATGTATTAAAATTAGCACCTATGTGTGTATAGGTGTGAAGTTTATTTAATTTTTCTTTGTCTGGGTGTATGTTCCAGTTTTCGAATTCTTTTACCCCCTTCAAACTTCTTAATTGTGGCTTTTTTGCAGCGTTTTCATCCTAATAATGACCTATGGCCAACTAAAAAGGCGATTTGTCATTGTGATAGTTTTATCCCGATGGATTGAAACAACTTACCCTTAACTCGTTACTTGAAAAAAACCATGGAGCAATATCGGTTTTTGTGTGTGTGTAGCGTGTGTGCGCGTGTTGTGTCTCTTTCGACCCTTCCCTAATTTTACTACGTGTTCATGTCCGTTTTTGGTCTTGGTTTGAAGTGCAAAAGCTAAGAAAAAAAAGACAAAAAGGCCCAAAAACAACGGTTTTTTAAACTTAAACGGGCGTTCCGCCGGTCGAGGCCCCGTTTAAGTTGATCGCTGTTTCGTTTTCAAAGTTGTAGTTATATACCATTGTTTTCAATACTTTTTTTTGGTGGAGACAAGTTAAAAAGTTTATGCTTGTTGATTGACTCGCGTTGTGACATTTTTAACAAGAGTTCTGGCTTTTTTTGTCCGTAATTTTACATCCTTTCAACTCTTACTTGTGTCTTGTACCTGGAGTGTTTTAATCCTCAACCAACCTGAAAAACAACAACAACTTTGAACCCCTTTCGTCCTGAATCCCGTTTACTGAAAAACCAGCTCGTCCTTTACATGAAACCCCTGTGTTGGTTTTTATTTCTTTTGTAGATATTGTACATGGTTTTTATCACCTTTTGGGTGGATGAACCCCCTGTGAAAATTATAACGTTGTTGAACCTTTTCGGGGACTTGACTCTTCTTCGTTAGTTGATTCCTGAGGTACACTTGATTTTCCATCGTCCTCTAATAAGTTAGGTTCCTTAGATACCTCCGGAGGAATTTGGTCGGAGGTCGGAACTTCCGCTTCTTCGTTGTGAGGAATTGTCGAGTCCTCAGGCTGCAGTTCGTTTTCGGTAGTCACGTGCCAACCGTCTAGTTTCGCCAAGTTTGGCAAACGACGGACCATTTCGCTGCGCCAATTGCCTTCTGCTGAGTGACGTTCTTCGATGGGATTACCTTGGAAGTACCACAAGTTGCACTTTATTCGAGAAGGAAAATGAGTTTTAGTGTTGTATGGTTCTACCAACTAGGACGATCTCTTTGAGGTTTTGGAGTTCGACAAGTCGACTGATCTCGCTCCAGTCCCGAATCAGATTATTGGCCAGGGTCAACAAGCGCAGCTTCTTGAGACTGCCGATGCCTTTCAATTTCTCGATCAAGTTGTACGATAGCCAAAGCTCTTCCAGCGTTTCGCCAGCGGCCTCCTATAGAAATATGTTTTTACGGAAAGAAAGAGTAGACTTTGGATAGTTGTACTATGCCGGAGAGGGATTTAATATTATTGCGTCCCAACGAAAGAATTTTGAGCTTCTTGAGACCACTTAGGTTCGCAATTCGTTCGATAACGTTGGTCGACAGAGATAATTTCCTAGTAAAGTAAAGGGCTTATTGTAACTCATATAAATGAAGAAAAATCGACTTTTACTCGCAGTTAATAAAGGTGGATATAATGGGGTCCATTTTCTCGACGGGAGGAGACATTCCGTTTAACTTGACTTCCATAGCAGACGTGACTTTTTGCCCATTCCGCTGCTCCCATTGCTTCACCATTTCCTTCATTGAGGTTGCGTTCATTCTTTATTCGTCACTTGCCAAAATCCAAAGTGAAATTAAGCTACTACTGGTAGCAGAGATCCTTTAAATATCCCGTGTGTTGTTGTCGTCCTGGGTGATGATCCCTGTAATTTATCGATTAAACAAGCGAAGCCGGAAACCGTAACCACTTGGGGATTTTTAGCCGGAGTGAGCGTGAGTTCTGAAAAAGATGCCTGTACCGTTCTGAACTGTAACTGACGTGTACAGTACCTGTAGCCAGTAGACTAATTAGAAACACTGCAGGGTCAATTTTGATACGCTCTAAGATTCCTCTATGCGTAAAACGCAAGGTAAAACGCTCATTTTGGATAATTCCTATCCACGTTTTAATAAGTTTTATGTTAATTAAACTGTACTTCTCAAACTAGGCATATAACTAATTAAATTTGTGGTCATTTGAGTTTATAAATTGTTTTATGTTATCCTAATAGGCATGAGAAATATGTTTGTGGGGCGCGAAAACTTGTCGGATCTTTAAAACCAGCGCCAGTGACGCCAACTCGGTTTGCGGTTCGAACGGACTCGTTCGGGTTGTACTTTCCAATCGTTTGCGGGTTTGGCGCTAGCGTCGGTCTGTGGGCGGGCCGGCCTGTGAGCTGTGTGACCTTCGTTAACGGCTGAGCTTTTTGACGTTTCTTGTGGTGCCCACACCTGCGAATGTTTCACAAAAATAAAAAGGACAAGGAGAAAAGTAATGAGGTAAACAGTTCCACTATTTTCAGTGACTGTTTTGCTTAGTGTTCTCTTTATAATTCATGGGAATTGCAAGTCTACCCAAATCACGGCGAGTGCGCGTTCCAATCCCAATAGCAATAGCAACAACAGCCAAGTTGCGAGTTCTTTTCTGCAAAGGGGTTGTTCAGTTCTTGTGATTTTCCTTTTTGGACTACAAGTGATAGTGGACCTTTACAGACGTTCTTAAGTAGAAAACAAATAGGCTTGATACCTCCCTAAGAAAAAGTCTGGGAGTAATTCACTATTTAACTACTGGTACTGATTATGGTATGTTACTAAGCCAAATAACTTAGCCTTTTGTGTTTTGGAAAACGCACTCGGTCTTTTCTATTATGTTTTAATTCTTTAATCATGCTTATGGCTCCTACTTTCTCTTACTTTAAATACTGCCACACTTACAAGTATCTTATAAGTTACATATGTGATACTGTCGCTTCCATTTAACTTATAGAAGGTTGAAACTCTTTTCGTATGCCACTTTGTTTACAAAATACTGCCTTTATCAGTCCCCTTGTCTTAAATGTTGTTTTTATTTTATACTGTTAGCTAGAGTTAGAAATAATTAATTGATTTGTTTCCTTTCCTAGGAGCCTGCCAAGAACAAGACTGGGAGTAGTGGGAACAAGGAAGGACCCGAAAATGGAGAAGAGGTAAATAATTGCCTTCTGCAGTTGCCTGGTTTCTACCAATTACCTTGGCCTTCGTAGTGCCTTCATTAGGTCACTAACACAGGTTCACCCTCATTCACCGTTCAGTTTTCTTATCCAAGAGCATCTTGTTTATTCGAGAAGGGCGAATAAACAATGCAACGCTCATTTACATCCAGGGTCTCGCCAACATCAGTTTCAACTGGATTAAGTCCTAAATTTGCCTGTGAAAACTATCCAAAAACGAATTCTGACACTTGTTTGGCCAAAGTAACTGAAAAGTCTTTCACTTATTTAAAAAAATATCGTTTTCATCAGCATCCTTTGCAAAACCTCCCGTTGCTAGACATTTTAAGTCCCTGGATTAGAAGCGTATCGCTGTCGCCTTCCTTTGCATATGTAACGAGGCTTTAACACTCACAACCTTTGACCTCTCGCGCGCCGTGTTTTTTCGCTATCCTCTGTGTTTGGGAGAGCAACGCTTACCAGTTTCATGGGCACATATTGACGTCAGAGAGTGCACCCGTTGCCATGACCGCAGTCCGCGATGGGACAAGCCAGCAAGAAAGCGCAAAGACTTTGCCAGTACTATGCACCACAAGGACTAGTGTACGAAGAGAGTGAGATCAATAATCCTCCGAACCCGCCCTCTTTGGGTTCCTGCCTGGGCTAGGATCATAATGAGATCCGGTCCTCGCCCCACCTCTCCTTCACTTTAGTTTAGCCTCAAACCTCTAACATATACTCTTCATATTCTCTGTACACACAGAGCACAGCACGCCAAGCTTTTACCACTATTAAGTGAGATAATGGCCCTATCATCCCCTTTCCTGCGCACTAGCCCAGCATCCGTGACCCAGAAAACCCAGAAATTGCTCCAGCTTGGGTCTTCTTAATGTAAACTATTTACGTGGCCCGAAATAGTCCATTAGGAACTAGAACGACATCCTTTATAACGTCCAAAGATTTTTGCCCAAAGATTTTTTCCCCACATTGTCATAACCAATACATTTGGCCAGTCTTGTCACGTTGTCACGAAAGATTGGGGTTCGAGTCATCTTTTGTCTACAAGGTAAACGCTAGTTGTACGTCATCAGTCGATTCCGTACGGTCTTTAGCAGCTCAGCACACGTGACGCATCCGAACCAGACATAACAAACCTGAGCAGGATTGAAACTAACCCTTAGTAGAAGACTAGGCCCTTGTCTCAAACTGATTTACCATTTATTTTTATTTTTTTTAATTTTTTGCGTTCCTAGAACGGGAAGTTGAGTCCTGGAGGCTCCAGTTCGCCTGGTTTGGGTGCCAAACATGCCGGACCTCCTCCGCCGACCCAAATTAACAAAATCAAGTTTACGGGACCGCCGCATATCAAAAAGGATCGGCGGCAGAGCTCATCACGCTTTAACATTAGCAAGAACCGCGAATTGCAGAAGCTACCGCCTTTAAAAGGTAAAAAGAAGGAATTTTGATTGATATCTTGACGGTTTTATGGGGAAGGAGAATGGAAGGGAAATTGAGTGTGTGACGCCCTTTCTTGTGTTTTTCTAGATGCAGCGCCGGCCGAGCGAGAGGACCTGTTTGTGCAGAAGCTTCAACAATGCTGCGTTCTCTTCGATTTCGTGACAGACCCTTTATCGGACCTGAAATGGAAGGAGGTGAAGCGAGCGGCCTTGCACGAGATGGTGGAGTACGTTACTTCCCAACGGGGAGTTATTACCGAAGTTATTTATCCCGAAGCCGTCAGCATGGTGAGCTAATGAACCTTGGATAAGCCTTGCTGCACTGGTTGTGCGACTTAGGCAGACACGAGACTATATTATATTTTCATACATTAATAACTATACTTTTTTTCTCTTGGGTAGTTTGCTATTAATCTTTTTCGTACCTTGCCGCCATCGAGTAACCCGAATGGCGCCGAATTCGACCCCGAAGAAGACGAACCCACCTTGGAGGCCGCATGGCCGCATTTACAGCTCGTGTACGAGTATTTCCTCCGCTTCTTAGAATCTCCTGATTTCCAGCCAAACTTGGCTAAACGGTACATCGATCAAAAGTTTGTCTTGCACGTAAGTGTCAGTTTTTTTGCGTTGTATCCTAAACGATTCGTCTAATTTGGGTTGTTATTTGTGACAGCTACTGGATCTTTTTGATTCGGAAGATCCACGAGAACGAGATTTTCTCAAAACGACCTTGCATAGGATCTATGGAAAGTTTTTAGGCCTACGAGCGTATATACGCAAGCAGATCAACAACATTTTCTACAAGTAAAATTTTTCTGACGAATTTATTTTCCCTGAATTTTGTAGGAATTAATTTTTTGGTGTTTATTTGAAGGTTTATTTACGAAACGGAACACCACAATGGAGTAGCAGAGTTGCTCGAGATCTTAGGGAGCATTATTAACGGTTTTGCCTTGCCGTTGAAAGAGGAGCATAAAGTTTTCTTGCTGAAGGTGTTGCTGCCTTTGCATAAAGTCAAATCCTTGTCGGTGTACCATCCCCAGTTGGCATACTGCGTAGTGCAATTCTTGGAGAAAGATCCTTCATTGACGGAACCTGTAATCCTCTCCCTGCTCAAGTTCTGGCCCAAAGTCCACTCGCCGAAAGAAGTGATGTTTCTCAATGAGCTGGAAGAGATTCTGGACGTGATCGAGCCCGCAGAATTTGCCAAAGTCATGGTCCCTCTCTTCAGGCAATTGGCCAAATGCGTTTCCAGTCCCCATTTCCAGGTATACATTATCCATTATCATTGTTGTTTTTCGGAAACTTGTACAGTTTCCCGCTACATTCTAAACACTAATAGCGGTTTCCACTTGCTGCACTGGTGCAATATTTTTCGCACTCAGTGTGTATAGACAGTGTGTAAAGATATACAAGTTTGACATTCTAAGTGCCAAAAATATTGCACCAGTGCAGCAAGTGGAACCCGCTATAACCCACGAATCTATACCGTGAGTGCCATGCTGGGGGGTATTATATGGTATGTCCGGCAGACAAAAAACTACAATAACGAATTGTTTTTAAATAAACTTATAATTCAAATGAGTAACTTAAACACTGACCCGCCTAACCGTGTACAATATGCATTCGCATTCATGCTGAAGATTTGTGGGTTACTGTTTAGAATGTGGGGGGGGTGGGTCAAAACAAGTTCTGTTTTTCGTCCAAAAACATTTTTCAACGTGCATTTCTCCACAGGTGGCTGAGAGGGCGCTTTATTACTGGAACAATGAATACATCATGTCTTTGATAAGCGACAACGCTTCCATTATCTTGCCCATTATGTTTCCTGCCTTGTACAAGAACTCCAAGTCCCACTGGAATAAGTAAAACTTTGATTGCTTGCTTGATTGAAGCTTTACTTGTAAAATGCCTTTCAGGACAATCCATGGATTGATTTATAACGCGCTGAAGCTCTTTATGGAGATGAATCAGAAGCTTTTTGACGATTGTATGCAGCAGTATAAGATCGATAGACAAAAGTAAGTTCTTGGGAAGGTCTTGAAAGCGTATTTTGGGCCGATTTTACTTAGTTCTCTTTGCAGGGAGAAGGAGAAGACCAAGGAAAGAGAAGAAGTATGGGTTAAGATTGAAGAAAAGGCAAGATGTAGTCCCTGCTTTACGTTTGTGGCAGCATCAATAAAAACGGAGTTTGTGGCATTATCCAACGTGAATCCAGCTTTGGGAACAGTTGTTTGGCCTTCTGTCACTCCTGGAGAGGTGAGAGACGAGGTTGATGAGGACAGCAATGTGTCGAAGGAAAGAATCGAAGCGGAAGCAAAGGAGGTAAAGTTCAATTTCTGTTGTTGGCCTATAAAATTTACCATGGTTGATTTGAGTAGGCTAAACGTCTGAAGAACAAAGAAAAGCCTTTGCTAAGGCGCAAATCGGAATTGCCTCATGATACAGGTACTTTCAAAGCCTTAACGGATCATAAGAGAGCGGATGAATATTTAACTACGCCTCCTGATGTGAATACCAGCTAAAGGAGCGTGCGGCTAGTACTACAAGACTGGAGTGAAGAGAATTTGGAAGAGCCTTTATG
Organism: Lepidurus arcticus; assembly: GCA_003724045.1. NCBI lineage: Eukaryota > Metazoa > Arthropoda > Branchiopoda > Notostraca > Triopsidae > Lepidurus > Lepidurus arcticus. The sequence continues at coordinate 60,472 of RJJA01000078.1, read as the reverse complement.
GGGACTGGGAATTTGGGTCGAAAAGTAAGCACTTCACGTTGGTTATGTGCGTTTCTTCATTTTTTTATTTTATTTTTTTGTCTTAACCTGTCCCAGTCGTCATTTTTTATTATTATTATTTACTAGTGGTTCTAAGGGATACTTTTGTTATTTTCCCTCACCTTTTTCTCATCTGCATTCCGAGGCAGGGGCAACGCAAAGAATGGTTAGCCTCAGGTAGAAAGACTTCTAGCATTAACGTACGTGGGTCGAAAAAAGGAGTTAAAATCTTTAAAAAAAAATCCAATTTACTAACCCCCACAAGGTGGCCATATTGCTTTTGTATTAATTTGTTTTTACAGTTTCCCCATAATTTGTCAGTTTTTATGTTATCTTTTTTTAAAAACAAAAAACTTTATCTAGCCCCCTCCCAACCCCAGCATGGCTCTATTACAGTTTTTGGCTTGTGTGTGTGTTTACAATGAGCAGCTGTGTGAAGGAACATTTAGTATTGGTGCTGGAATTTGGCAAAGGAATGTATGGACTTAAATCCCGCCGCCACCCAATTTGCAACAAACTATTCCGTTGGCGTTATTGTCATGAAATTTCTCTCCCCTGTGTGCAAGACTACGGTCAGTTTCTTCTGTTTGTTGCTCCATACCGTGCATGCGAGCCTATTGAGAAAGTTGCAGAAAGAAATTAGTATAACATTTCCGCGAAACATGAAAGAGTTGAGGCAGAAGTTATTGTGGGGATTATTTGAAACAAATAAAGTTAACCCATTACATGTCCGAATGCTTCATTCCACCTTTTTTGCACGTAAGGCAATGTGCTTTTTAAAGATACTTTTTAGAACTCTCTGAAGTAATCAAGTTATAGTTGTTTTTTTCAAGATATTTCAATCATTTTTAGAACATTAGTACCAGTACCACACTTATATCAGGGTCCTTCGAACACAAACGAGGAGTTTACATTTGCTGGATTTAGTAGTTTACTAGAATGGTATAGGTCCCGTAATAATTAAAGGAATTTAATACGTTCGTCCTCATTGCATCGCGGTTCATCGTCCGTTGACGTAATTATTAATACGGCTTAAAAATGCTTGAGTGTCTGTGGTTAGCCAATGAGCGGACATTTCTTCAACGCAACGTGCCATTGGCTCCAGAGAGGGTTAAAAACATTTTTTCCTTCTGTCGAACTGTCCTTGTGTCTATACGGCCAAGACTTTACCACGACTAAGATGATAGTTATAGGATTGTGCAGTTTTAACGCTGTAACAACTTGTGCCAAATCCGTAACTGCAGCAATCTCTTGGTAATATATAATCTTTCATTTGTTTGTACTAATTTCAGTTAGTTTAGGTGTTGTTTAACGTTTGTGGCTTTTTGGTTTGGATAAACAGCAAGAGGAGAGGACTATTGAAAGACCAAGATACTTTGCTGCTTTCACGAACCAATGGATCTTATGGGCTGTCAATCTGGTGGTTATATGCTGTTTCATGTAAACCAAACTTCAAACTCGTCTTTCATCAACTGTTTAAGAAATTGAGGAATTGATTATTTAAATTTTGTTTGTACACTTCAATTATTAACCTTTCGAACTAGTGTGACAGATGTGTCACGTTAAAGGCGTAATTGACACATTGGTAGGATGTTCAGCATAGGAGCTTTTGGGTTTGACTCTGTGTATTGTTCTACAATTTTAAGAATGAGCAGAATTGTAACGCTTGTTTTCTGATTTTTTTTTGCTTTTCTTGGCAAATTTTTAATACCCCCAGACATTGTTCAAGTACTCGGTTTTCTAAACCTGTTGGAATTTTTGTTCTATGACTTAACTTAGCTCCAAAAATTAGATTCGAAAATTATGCAAATGTGACGTTTTGCTTCCCCCAGGAATTCCTTGTTTATTTCCACTGTATCCAAAAGGTTCCCCGTAAAATCTTGTTTCCGAAAATGTCATTTTTGTTGTACGGTTTGTAATTTTATAAATAAAAGCGAAAATTCGTGAAATTTTCCTGTGATTTTTCAAAAATCCGCTAAAAGGGGCGGTGACTACCGAAAAAGATCGAATCCTATTGGTGGATTCGACCAAAAGGGGGCGTGGTTCCTTTTCGAGCCAGGAAAGCTTTTTCAGGGCTTTTCTCCATAAGGAATAACGTTGTATCAAGGGGGTCCCCTTGAAAAATCGTAAAAAATTGAGAGCCTCGCCCTTTCCCTGTTCCCAACTTCCTGCTCGCTTTCCTATCCCCAATATTCGAGCCCATAATGCCGAAGCATCACAATTTCGAATATAGGAACAAGAATCTCGCGAGGAAGCCATTTTATTTTCGTTTTTTTCACGAAATAAAGTGCTACGACCGGGTTTCGAACCTGCGACCTTCCGATCACAATGCTTGCGTCTTATTCACTCGGTCATACGCTTATATATAAAGGGCGTTGAAACTTATATAAATCCAACATATGAAGTAAGCTGGTCTACAGAATATGTTGATAGTGTTCCATCTATTGATCGATTTATAAAAATTTAAATCCTTCTAAAAGGTTCCTTCAAAAATCGTCAGCCTCGCCCCTTCCCCTGCTCCCTGCTCGGTTTCCCATCCCCAAAATTCGAGCTCGTAATGCCGAAACATCACAATTTCGAATATGGGAATAGGAAGCTAGCGGGGAAGGCAGAAGGTGCACAGAAAGGGAGGCATTTAATATTTCGCTTTTTGACGAAATAAAATTCCTCGACCGGGTTTCGATCCGAGAACCTCTCCTTCCCAAGTCTTGCACTTTATCCACTCGGTCATACGTTCATTTTTTAATGGTCTTAAAACTTCTATAAATATAACGTACGAAAAAAACGTGTACAGTGTATATGTGACAAGCATCCACCTTTGTTCGATTTATAAAATACGACGGTTCACCAATAGCCACCCTTGTATTCTGAAAAAGTTTGCATTATTATATTTTTTCTTCGTATATATTTTTTAAAAAATACACAATTTTACTTATTTTTTGCTTACGAGTCATAGTTATTAAAATAATTACAAGGCCATGTATTTGTTCAGATTATTTTTATTGAAAACTCACACATACAATACACATTTTCAAATGAATCCCCGTAGTCTTTAATTTTAAATTTAAATAATATCTACAAGACTGGTTACAGCTGTAGAGAAAGAACATCATCTAATAACACCGAGGATGTCCCGGTGTTTCCTTTTTGAGAGAAAAAAAAAGGTCGGCTTCCCTGTCCATCGTAGATATCACTTCACAATAGCTACGATTTAATTTTTGAATATAAAATGCCGAAAAACTTTTTTAGCCAAGTGTAGTTAACAAAAAGTTACTATATATTTTCGTCTAAATACAATGTCAAATACTAGAAAAAGTAGTTACATTCGTCATGTAGTTAAGCTAGTTTGAAAAGTAATTTGTCTTCGTTCTGTGGCGAACAGATTTTGGACGACAGACAAGACAAAAAACATGCATTTGATTTCTCTAGTGTAGCCATGACAAACGTCAAGAACAGAGCTATGAAAGGACGTGTATTTGCCGCAAAACGTGGAATGCGTGTCAATAATCGAAAAACGACCTATACAAGTCCTTCATACAGAATCCTATACTAAAGCAATATTTTATTAAGCTGTCTTTCTCCCTCTCAAACAAAGGGCGGAATCCATTTCTGTTCTTCTAGCACACCATTTTCGCTTCCAATCTCAACCGACTCCAATTTCTATCAGAATCCATTCAAAAACAGCACAGTCCATAACAAACTATATTGACGTCTATAGAACCCAAGAACGAACAAATTCAATACAAGAGACATCTCACATCTCTAAAACGTGAAAGCTAACAAATCGCATTGTTCTTCGTTTTAGAAAACTATATTGACGAAATTGGTTTTTACAAGAAACTAAAACCGTTCCTTAAAAAGTCGATTCCAGTCTTGTTTTTTTACTCGATTGGAAGAACAAAACTGCAGACGAATTTGGAATGAAAACAATCAAGTAAATGGTAATAATAGCATTTCGCCTTTGATAAATTTTCAATTCACTATTTTTAGCGTATACCGACTTCGTTTTAAGTGGACAATATCGACCGAACAACTTTAAAGTGCTATTCATTCCTCTATAATCCGATTCAGCCCCACCGGTAAAGCAAAAGGGAATTCTTAATTAAAATTTTTCATTCAATCTTGTGTACTCTCGACCTCTTCCCTCATGCTCAACAAAAGGCATTGACAACGGGTCTTCGCTCGGCTACAGTTTAGTGTTCCACGACAAGACTTCATTAACCACATTGGGCATGTTGCCCAATCAATTGCCCTTGGTACAGTTAATCGAATAATACCATCCCTTCCAACATAATCTGCCCCCCCCTGCTGCCATTTGTGTCGCAAAACCTTAATGTCTCCAGCAGAAGTTCTGAAACTGTGCCCTACTTCCCTTCCTCGCAGCATTAGAAACGATTCACAGCAGCTGTTTTTTGCTCCATCATTCTTTTCGGACTGGTTCATTCGATGATTACACGCTCCCAGCGATATGTCATGTGTGGCAATCTTGCAGGAAATGCAAGCCCGTAGGGGGAACCCGCTAAGACGTTTATCTTTCAAGGCACCTGCTTCATTGACAGATTGTCAGATTGTGTCGTTTTGTGGACAAAAACTTGTTCCCAGCTTCCCAGCTTGACTTCTAACTCCTTTCATCCGGAAAACTTGGTACTCGTCGACTCATTTTCTTGCCCACACAACCCGTAAAGTCTTCGAAATACTGGCGTTTCTTTCAGGATGCAATCAATTTCCCACGCATGCGTTCCCACCTTACCATGATTAAATTTGGCACGAGTTCTAGATGAAGAGACCTTAGTTAACGGCATCTCCTTCACCTAGAAGGACACGTTTTTGGCTTTCAAGCATGTTCCCGTAGTTTCCTTTTATTACACTCGTTTGGAAAGCTCGTGTTATACAAGAAAGAAAATCCGAACCCTCTCACAGCCATGTGGACTTGGCTTTATGGTGTTGCTGCCGTTGTCCAATTTGCAGGTAAGAACACAAAGAAACAAATATCGGGGAAAAGGAAGCCAATTTGTTTCTACCTGTTCGACTTTCGTCTATTGATTGGAACAAAGACTCTAATTAGCCCATAATCCGATTAAGGCGAATACGGCAAAAAACTACAGGGTTAATTCAGTTACATTGAAGGCTTCCTTAAACAAACAAAATTGGATGACTAAAAGGTCCATATTGGCTTTCAGTTTCATTTCCTCTACCACTGCAAAATACAACAACAAATCCCCGTGCGCCAGGCAGCGCAGAAATCTTAGATCTAATCATGAAAATCGCGGAACGTCCAAGTGCCTGGCACAAAATTCATCGTGTTTTAGGTAATGACCCTATAATCTTGAGAACGAGGACGGTGGCAATCAAAATTTTATAAACCTAATGATACAGAAACCTTGGAAGCCAATAAGCTGGCGTATGGCATGAAAAAGAGTTCCCACGCTGTCAGCACAAGCCTTGTAAATAGCACCACGGCTGGATTGAGTCCCAGTGAATCTTCTTCGGAACCTACCTCAGTTCTGATGCACCCACAATGGCAATTCTTGGCAAGTTTGGATCATTTGTCAGCTCTAGAGACACTCAATCGTCCTCATCGCTTTAACATAGAAAAACCGTTGGGCGACGAGGCTTTTGTCACGTCTCACAAGAAGAAAACATTCGAACAAAGTTTGCAAGAAATCGAAGACGAATTGCATGCGTGGGCAACGGCCACCAAACCTAAACTCAAACTTCCAACTACTCATGCACACAATAAAACACGCGCCAAAATTAAAATGAAACACAAACTCATGGAGAAGGCGTGGCTTAATTGGAAAAAGAACAAAACCGCTGCTCTTAAAACGTTCGAAAAGTCAACAAGTCACCCAACTTGGTCCCGTAACCCTCTAACAATAACCACCACACACCCCCGATTTGTTTACCATCGAGTTATAGTAAACGCTAACCAACACTCCCCGTTGAACCCAAGAAAAGCTAAAGCGGCGTTCTTAGCCATTGCAATCCCTCCAAAATCTAATTCTAGTCAACGTATAATGCCTCATCATTAAATCTTAAACTTATTCCTAGCTAGATTTCCGAAAGTTGTGTAAAATATTTCAGAATAATTGTTACAAGCTCCACCCATGTTAACAGTTTAGCATATAAAGTGAGATAAGAAACCAGATGCAATACACTTTGTCGTACAAACATAAAATTACTTGAGTTTCTACGTCCAACGGTTTAGAAGATTCCTTTCAAGGTAGGATGAGTGCAAATCTGCTTCATCGCTTGTTCCATTGGTTGTGCAGAGAAGCCAGCTTCGCACAAGTTAACCAAAACGTACAACTGTCGCAAAACAAACTCGTTCTACAAAAGAAAAAAGATACTACACAGGTGGAAAACGGCAGCTGGAAGAGTCTCAATGGACTTACTTCAGAGAGTTTGAAGCACGAGCGAGAGAAATTCTTGACTGCTTGTTCATAGCACGGAAAATTGACCAGGCGCTGCCGTTTATGAAGTATAGCATGCACTTGGGTTTTCTCGGTAGTAAAGGTATAAACCAGGTCTTTCATAACATCCATAACAAATTTGCGTTTCTAAAAAGAAGAGGGGAAGTCTAGTCTAATCTTATCACTCTTTCAGTTCCTCCACCCTCGCCCTCAATAAAAAGAATCTTACTTTTTTCAGGGATTTCAATTTCTCTTGTAACTGATCTTGCTGTTCATTAGACGCCAATTGCATTTTCTTTTGCATAATGTGTAGAGGCACGTCTCCACTTGGAACTGCATCAAGCTAACGCAACCAAGTCTCATTAATTTTACAGGAGCTAGAAGCTTACATCTACACTTGCTAATGAGGTTACACCTTCATGTGCAAGTGTTGGCAAGTCAGGAAGACCCGCTTCGCAATTGCAATGCCAGTGTGTATACGTACCAGTGGACTGGAGGGGAGTGCAGAGACGCCGTTTGTACCATTTTTACGGCCAGTAGACCTGCCCTGGAATTCCGCCACTTTCGACTTGCCCATACTTAATTGTCCGTATTCTTGAACATGGGAGGTATTCGTTTCAGTGCGAACTATCACGAATTGGCGCCATAAGCTTTCCTTCTCAAGATTTTCCTTCCGAGACAAAGGGTTTTTATTTTCACTTTTTTTATATATATATTTTTTTTTTAGATTACTCGGTCGGAATCTTCCATCCAAAATACGCTGTAGACATCTCCCAAGTATGTTTGACGATGCGCATCAAAATAACAAGCATACGAATGTTCATTCGGATTAGCGGCAGTGGTAACATAGACTATTGCAAAAAGTAATGGAATATTTATCTCTTTTCCCTTGGATAGACAATCATATTAAGGTACTGTTCATGTTGGCAGGCATCAAGTTCTCAAACATAGATCCCGACTCACAGGCTTCGATATACAAGACCATCTACGACAGAGAGACTTAAGTGAAAAACCAGAGAAAGATGTTTGCATAGGCACCTTGCCGTATTTTTTTTGCTGGTACATATCGAGCAATGTATCCTGAAAGTCTCGGGCGTGCAACTCATCGTCCGGAAAGGCTAGAAGCCCAGGGGCACCGTGATCCACGAAATTTACGAAAACGTGATCATCCGCATCACTATAAGGGGCAATTATGAAGCAATTTCAGCTCGGAATGAGTTAAAAAGCGATATACCTTAGCAAAACTTTGCCTGTTCCAATTCCTTTTAGACCTTTAGCGTCTCCCAGTAGTACTTTGAGAAAGTTTGCAGGGGTCACATCCTATTCTCAGGTAGAACATGCAAAAATGGATCAATACCAATAGATGATGCTTATCTACATTCAGTGTTTTAAGACGTACTTTGCCAGTGTAGTCTTTCTTAACTCCTGCGTAGACGTCTTGGCCGCCTGGCTCATTAATTATGATGCCTCTGGTAGGGTTTCTGCATTGATACTCTTATAATTAATTAACTCAAATTCTCAGAGAGTTCTTACTCTGTTGCATTTGCAATATCATCGTACATCATAACAATGATATTCTCTTCAGGGATGCCATTACGGCGCAAAATTTGATATGCATGACAAAGGTCGGCCTATATATACATGACCCCCAAATTAGCCTTAAACCAGCTTTTTTCAATGTTAAAATAAAAAGACCTGAATTCAACGTAAAAAAATGTCTTGAATCTCGTACCTGGTGTCTGTAGTTGTAATAGCCCTGTGAGCCTGCTACAAGAACAGCCCACAGTTTAATATTTCCGTCAGGTTTAGCAGTTACAACAGCTTCGATGGTCAATGATGGAGTAGCTGTTGTAAAATTGGTTTCTTCTTGGCGGTGGTTAAAGTTAAGTTTGGCACGGTTTCTATTATTCAAAAGACTTTGGTACGCGGCTTGAACTTTTCCATGCTTTGTAGTATGCAAAGCTTGGGAGAAACTACAATTAAACACTATGATCACAGCACAAAAAAGGAAACACCACCTCATGTTTAAGTAGTTATATAATAAACCCAGTATATTGCGTCGTACCCCAATGCCAAGTCAACAGCCGCTTTGTTTATTTCAGCTTGTTTGTATCGTCTCCTGAGCGATCAAACTAATCGACAAAATCGAAGGCGCCAAGTATGAAAAGTCAACTTCCAGAATCTCAAAAACATTTACTCTCGATCGTTGACATAGTAGTTTTTACTCGATACGCAAAACATTCGACATAATTTTAAAGTTTCGGCACTTTCCATTGTAAATTGTTGAACCAGGATTTGGATTGCACTAAATTACGTTCAGTTAACAACGACTCCTTCACAAATTCCACGTTGTCCAGGGCCCATTGATCCCAACCGTCTCCTCCGTGTTCGGGTTGCCACCACCTCAACTGCAAACCTGCTTGACGAGCCTTGACAGGCAAATGTAGCGAAACGACTCTTCCCTGTCAGGAAAACATGATAAGAAATTTTTAGTACGCCTATTTTTCTTACTTGAGAATAGTCTGTTTGGCCATAAATCCCCAGTAAGTACCAATCTACCCCATGATTGGTGGTAAAATGCAAATAAATCGACTTTTCTAAAGTCACCGTGGACTCATTTTTAGCCCGGCAACTTTTCCTCCCGTTCATAGCGCCAGTTCGTAACGCAAAAAGCATCTTGCTAGAAACGCAAAAAAAACGATAAACTAAACACAAGATCAAGCACCTAAGCATCTAATTTCCGAACCTGACTTCCTGGGCACTGAAAGGCTGAGTGATAGCCAATCTTTCTTGACATCCTCCAAAATACAAGTGCTTTCCTTGCGCTACATTTCCACACTCGTGATTAACTTCCCCGCCGTACACCAGAGCCCATTTATCCCATTCGATCTCGGATTCAAATGGATCAAGCCAAGGACTTGGCAAAGCGTCAACCCATTCTCTGCCAGGAGAGCAATCGAGCTCTATCAATGTATCTTATTAGCCAAAGAACCTGTCCCACTACTAACCAAAATATTTTTTACTTTCGAATCCCGGATCGCACACACATTTTCCATGGATACAATCGCCATGTCCGTGGCATAATTGTGGACACGCATTTCCTATATAAATGTCATCCAAAGCCCACAAATCCGAGCTGGCATTCACCCCCGATTCCTGAATCCAACGTAACTGCGTTCGCCTAAAAAAAAAAAATTCCGTAAAAAATACCAATACTATTTAGTTCCTCCCCAGAAAAACGAAGAAATAAAGATAATTACGCTGAATGGGTCATATCCGGTAAAGCGTAGGTCACCCTCGTCCATGAAGAATACAAGTTCACTGTAAACTTGGAAGGATACTGGGGATCAGTATTATAGCACTGCGGGGAACTGTGGTTGGGCAAACAAGCGGGAATCACTTCAGTCCAGTTTACGTTGGGAGTGCGAAATTGTAGTCTTACAGGCTCCGTTAGTATACAGTTGCTCGGTATTCTTCCGCAGCCCACTCGAATCTATCAAAGTTGATTTAGTACGATTGACATTGTTAAAGATTGTCGATTGACAAAGACATTGTTACTTTGAATTGGATCATAGTTCCAGCGACGACAATAGCTGGTTTGGATGTCAACGATCGTTCTCCTTCTTCATTGGTCTCGGGCCATTGCATAGTTGGTCCAGAACCCTCTAATGCATTGCATTGCTCTACTGCCATATCGCCTTGCGGGTGAAACAGCCACCAATCATGATTCGCAGACTTGCTATCCGCAAAATTGTCGTAGATATCCGCAGCACGTACATCCGATCCACCCATGTACACGTTATCCAAGGCCCAAGGTACGGTAGCGTTTTGTGCATTTTGTCCAATGGGCTGCCACCACCGAATGAGGGTCGCAGCTGTGTGACCCTGTTCTGGTATGTTCAATACTGCATGCATAACTTTCCCATACGATTCCGATCCATATTCCGCCAGCAAGTACCATTCTAACCCTAAAAAATTAAAAAAGTTATCTGCCGTTATAAGGAGCCTGCCTTCATTGCCATTTTTGTTTGTACGTACTTCAAAATTTTTGTTGTAATTGTTTCGGGAATTTATTATTATTTATTTAGATTTATTTTGTATTTCTATTTTTGTTTAGATTCTTTATTATAATTTATTTATTTACATAATTTATTATTTTGGTATATTTATTATTTTGGTATATTTATTAAATTTTATTTATTATTAATTACAATGATAGTATTTTAATGCAAATTATTTATGAAAGAGTAATTTATGCAAAATATCTACCGTTATTGGCTGAAAACTCGACGTAAACACTGGTAGAAGTACTATTCTGATTACGGCAACTGCTTCGGTTGTTCTCGGATCCAATAAGCAGTACAAATTGCAAAGTAGGCGAAATCCGCAAGTCGACAGGCTTGCTCACGGCCATTCGTAAGCCCGGTCCAGAGAAAACTAGGGCTAGACCGTCCATCAGCTTCTGACAAGGTAAAGTCACCTCTCCGCCCATGATTAAGGACCAGTGAAGTGGGTCCACATATCTTAGGTTAAAGTCGTCTTTGATCCACATCTAAACTCAAGCGACAATAAATCTGCAGTGCTAAACTAGAATATAAATAAGTATTTACGGGTGATTCTTCGCTGACAATGCTACAATCCGATCCGGAATATCCGTTTCGGCATTGGCAAGATCCTTGGACGCAAATTCCACGACCTAAACAGAGCCCGGGGCAGGAGGTCGAGCTTAAATGCACATTAGCTAATGCGAAACGTGGTAAGCCTGGTGACGTCATTGGCACCGCCCAATCAGCGTAAGGAAACTGGATCCAGCGAAGTCTCAACGTTCTACAAACATTAGTACATAAGAAACACTAGTACAGTAAATGCTAAAAATACCGGAAAGATTGAACAATTTATTGTTAAAAATCACGTAAAAAATCTATCAGTAAGGATTAAAACTTCGAAAAAAATAACTTACGTGAAAGACGTCAATGGGCTACTGATGACATATACGAAATTAGTCCAATTGAGAGGCGCATTATAAACGCTTGGAGCTGAAATAATTCCTCCTGCTGCTCCACGTAGTTTTTGCTCTCGGAGTAAAGACCATGTTACTCCACCATCGGTTGATCCTTGCAGCCAGACTGGCGTGTTTACAGCTCCTTCAGCAAGTGATGTCTCTCCGCAGCCCAAAGCTAAGGCAAAGTTAAGGACAAGAGTTTCTGTCTTGGAAGACATGGGAATGTCTGCAGTCTCCATGATGGCTCCATGATGGGCACTGGCTTTTCCCAACCATAAACTTCCGTTATACTGACAATAAGAAGAGGCTGAGGTCATTTCGTCTTGCCGAAGCCAGTGCTGCAAGTCTTGGAAAGTTCCCAAACTTTGCTGCAGTGCCGGTACTGCTAAAAAGCTGTCTATCGCCCAGTCAGCTTCCGCATGGCCGGTACGTACCGGCTGCCAGAGCCTTAAACGTGTTCCTACTTTTCTGGCTTCGTTTGGCAGTCGTACAGTTACCAATCTATCACAAAAATTTACGCAATAAATAAAAAAAGTCGTGATCGAATTATCGTACTTGGGTTGATTGTAGTCCCAAAGACGTAATTCGAGCAAGGTTTTCCATTCGTTGTGCAAACTGAATTGCAGTACAACATTGGTATTTCCATTTCTGGTCAGGTTTCCTAGACAACCAGCTTGGAAATGAAACTGCAAAGCTCCAATAGTCGTTACATTTAGCGGTTGAGTTTCAACGTAACGACTGCAAGCCTAGAGGGCACAAATGGGTATTAGAAAGAGACAATATATGCACATAAATCAATTCCAATAAAAATAAACATCACAGAAAGCATGCACTGCTCGTACCCCATAAAAATGTAAAGCAGTGCCGGGTCCTACTCGAGGACACAAATCCGATACTTGTCCTCCGGCTACAGTTTGCCAATATGCTGAATTAACAGTTCTGTCGAACGTTTCTTTGACGTATTGCGGCAACGAAGTTTCCGTCACGTCACAAGCATCGCCTATTGTCAAACTTTCTTAATTTAGAACAATTTCTTTAGAAACGCAAATTATGCACCTTCCCAAGGGAAATCGCAAAGACACTGACCAAAATCGCATCGACCATGGCCAGAGCAAGCTCCGGGGCATTCGTCACCTACGTAAACCGAACTCAGTGCCCAACTTGCACCAGCCACGCCTCCCGTATCTCTCCATCTTAATCGCAAGGTATTGGTCCTAAAAAAATATAACGTTCAGTCTGAATGACTTCGTCTCGTCGTTGTAACGTACGACGTCACTTCAGGCAAATCGAACGTATAGCGTCTACCAGGCAACGTCATTGACAGATCCGCAGGTAAAACCGATCCCATTTCATAATCTGTGCACTGCCAGAAACTTTTGCCAATGCTAGTTCCATAACCATACAGACAAGGCTGCTGTAATACTTTCCAAGTTTCACCCATGTCCACCGAGTATTCGACAATCACCGCTAAACAGTGAAAGGACATAACGAAATCGTAAGATTTCGGAATCATTGTATAGTTTTTTTGTTTTATTTTTACTGTAACATTGAGAATGACGTTGGCATCCCGTAATAAGTTGGAATTGCACGTAACTCTGTTCTCCTACTACAATATCCGTGGTAATAGCCACACGATTTTCTCCTGCAAAAAAAACGTAAACAATAAACGTAAATGTAAACAAAAACATAAACAAAACATAATTACACATAAACAAAATTACATAATGGTAGATAAAAAAAAATAGCCCTTTTGAGAATCTTGAACTTCGCCTACCATTGAAATGTAGAGCGGTTACATTGCTCTGACAAATAGGTCCAGGGGTTCCTCCTACGCGCAAAAGCCATTGATTGGCTTGAAGCGTCCGGAAATCATCCGACAAGGTTAGTACTGCACTATATTCTCCACCTACGAAGATATCATCTATAGCCCAAGCGGAATCGGGCTTAGGTTCGGGTTCCCAAAACCTCAGTCTTGTCAAGCCGCCTAGAGCCTGTATTTCTGTTGGTAAAGCTATTGAAATGAACTGCGAGGGCTTGTCGTACTCCACCAGCAAACTCTCCAAGTTTTGCCAATCTACTCGACCGTTGGAAGAGTACTGAATTAGTATCGTGGCTGAAGAAGTATTGCTTAAGGCGCAAGACTTTATGTAAATCTGCAAAACACTGTAAGGTAAAATCGAAACATCAAGGATTTCATCGAAGAATTAAAAAAAAAAATCATTTCACCTGGGCTGGGTAAGGTTTAAGTTGTGTGTTTCTAGTAATCTCATGACAGGATCGTGAAAAACGAAGGCTGTACCAGCCGCCAATTGGCCACACCCACCGCTAATTTGACCTCCAAGCGCCCTTTTCCATTTGAGACCGTCAAGGTCTTCGCTGTCAAAGTTTTCTCTTAATCCCATTGGAATCTCGGAATGACTGATCTCTTTTTCGCAAGCATCCCCCTCGTAGTTCGTATCGCAAACGCAGGTTTGGTTCTCGGTACAGAAACCGTGTCCGTTACATCTATCCAGACACGGAGGGCCGACATAAACTGCGTCGAGGGCCCAATGAGGGGCTAAAAGGGGCCAAGGTGTCCTTTCTTGTCTCCACCGGAATCTCGCCGGCCTGTTAAAAAAAAAGAACAGTATAGAAATCTTTCTGCCAGAAAAATTTTCATACCTTGAACAAGTTTAAGTAAATCATATAACTACATTTTTTACGCTGCGTTTTAAGATATTTTAAAAAATCAATTATATTGTTAATTTTCTTAGAAATTTCTGTTTCAAGTTGCATAATTCTCATGAAGAGAGGGTATGGCATCGGTGGCATCTTTTGACAAAAAGGATCAACTACTTGTACACACCGTGTTCTTCAGCAAAACAGATTAAATACCCAATAATCTGCAAGGACTGCAGTGAATAAGTCGAGCGCTGCCATGTACTCTCCGCATTTGCATAGTATATCGATGGCAAATCTTGAACGGTGGAATCTTGGCTATTTTTCTCTCGCAAAAGGGCCCAATGCGCTCCTCCATCGATGGAATACTCCAAAACCACGTAACCATGGCTGTAAAATTGACCACCACAACCAACTTTGATCTAGGAATACAATTCTAAAATGTTACATTTCCTCCCGTTATGCTTATTAACTTGGAATTGGAGAACGGAGTTTTCAGTAACAAGTATATCTCGGGTGACCGCGTAATTCTGACCGGAGCTCGTCGAAAAAACTAGCGCCATTTGGTCGCCGGGACTACAGAAATTATTCAGAACGTGAATTATAGCGGTGCACATTAATTTTAAAAATGTAAAAAATTCACGTGGTACAAAAAGCTTCTACGCGTCCACCCGGATACGTTAACCAGCCTTCATCTCCCGGCTCGTCCGATTGCAAATTGCTCGAGAATAAGCCCACAACCCCTCCGACTACCAAAAATTCGTCCAAAGCCCAAGAATGCTCCTTCTCTTCTAAAAAAACACCAAAGGAAATTATGGTTCTTATTTAAACAGATTCAATATTTTCACACGGATACTTGAAAGCTGCGGTTGCCATAATCGGAAACGTGTGGCGTTAGTTTGTATTTGGGGATGCCATTTCAGTGCAATAATGTGCGTTTCGGGTTGAAGCGAGGCCACCAAACTCTGTTAGAAGTGCAATAGTGTTAATAATGTCAATAGTGTAAAATAGTTAATAAATTCGAAATAATCCATACAATAGTTAATATGTCAATAGTGTAAAACAGCATCAATTTTGTTATAAGTGATAAAGTACCTTAACTAACTCCCATGTTATGCCTCCGTTCGTCGAGTATTGGAACAAGACGGTGACGTTCTGTTCCGTACATGCCTGCCATGTCCACTGAACGTAATTCGCACTAGCAATATCCAGATCTGGAGTTTCAGTCAACCGAGAATTTTCCTATAAAAAATTAATGCTCGCAATAAGTAGACGGCGAATTCTATATATAAAAAAGTTCATTATTATATATTACTTGGCTAAAGATAAGCGCTTTGCCATTCACAGGAACACATTCTTGAGTGCTTCTGGCACCACGAATTTTAGGCCAGTACGTTGGTTGGTCAAAATTTTCTTTTAATTCGCAAGGTAAGGCGAACTGCGGAACACAATGCAATCCAGAAAACCCGTCATCGCACCTAAAAAAAACACCAATTTGAATGAAATTGATTAAATTATTCCGTAATTCAATAAACCTATTTTTTTTTATTTTTTTTTTACCTACAAACGCCTTGCACACATGCTCCATGGCCTGAACACAACCAGGGACATTGGTCACCTAAAGCCACGCCCCTCAAAGCCCATCCAGTTGTCAAGTTCGTGGTTGTAGCTTCGGAAATCCACCGAAATCGAGTCTGGCTTGACCTTGGGTGCACAAAACGAAACTTTAAATATATATTCTCAACAAAGAATAAGCCCTTATTACCATGTGGGTTTGCGTAAAGGGACTGTTAGACGCATCCACTCCGTATAATGCTGTGCGTGGTATTCCGTAGGCAAATCGTAATGTGCGCAGCCCCGTTTGGGGGGTGTGCAGCCTTCTTCCAGTAATTGCCAGCTAACTCCCCAGTCTGTAGAATACTGCAAACGCAACTTTGGAAGTCTGCGCGTCCATCGCAAAGTCTCCGTGTCGAGATTACACCCGAATCGAAGTTCGAATTGCAAGAAACTGGACGAGCTTACTTCGAAGTCCCATGTTTCTGCAAATGTGTCGCCTTCTAAAATAGCAAATCAGTTAACTGAATTATCGTAAGACTTGTAGAGTATACTTGGTAAAACTTCTAAATATAGTCCATTGTCAGAGCAGGGCATCAATGCAGGCTTTTGAACATCGAACCACGGATGAGGGAAAGTTCCTATCACTGAATCCGCTTGGTATTTCCCTGTGTCTTCAAAAGATCCCGGATTGTTGTCCTTCAAGGTAACCACGTCAGACAAAGACCAGGCTACTTGGTCTACAAAATATATATATTTTTTCACAAAATTAAAATTGCAATAACTAAAATACCGCTTTTCTCTGATTCGGCGTAATGCTGCCATTTGATGGACGTAGCTCGTGTCTTCATCTGGGCTGGAAGGGGCAATAAAACGCGTTGTCGATTGCTGAATTCAGAACCAGAAAGATTTTTCCATAACGTCCAAACAAGTCCGTTATGAACACTGTAGAAGAGCTGAACAGAATCCGAATCCTTAGCTTGAGAGCAAGGTAAACTGCCAGGTAGCTTTCCACCAATTTGCATCCGAAACGATAGGGTTCTATAACGGACGCAATATTTCAATTTGGAATCGTTAAAAATCGGAAATAAACCAAAGCTTACATAACATGTGTCAAGTCTAACTCGCGAGTTTGGGCTACACGTGGCCGATTCTGGTCCATGAATAACGCTGTTTCTAAATCGCAATCAGATCCCACAGTTCCTCCATCCACAAACTGCCAAACATCGAGCAAATTTTCTGCCCGCAGGTAGTCCACTATTCCGGGATCATTTATGACGCTACCATCGCTGCAGTCTTCCCCTACAAATACACACTCACGCCCTTACAGACCTACGAAACTATTTATTTAAGAAATTACCGTAAAAACCATCATGGCAATCGCAGCGAGTTTGATTGCAAAAGCCATGTCCGGAGCATAAATTCGGACAGGAACCGATACTCAGTTTTGCTATGGCTAACGGTATTGACGAATTTGAGGATATCCAACGCAGTCGACCAGTTCTATAGAAATAAATAAAACATATAACGGATATAGTATGGCTTACGTAAGTTTTTGAATTACTGTACCTGTTAAATAGTGACTCCGGTATTGAAACAGCAAAGTTTGTCCATCGACCTAAGTTTTGAAGGTGAGATTCCGTGAGATTAAACCAAGAATTTCCGTCCAGACTGTATTGCAAAGTCACGCTTCCCAAAACTGTTTCGTTGCAACCAGAACGTATCTACACAGTGCAGTGTTGATGTGAAACGTGTTTGCTTATAGTGAGTTTTGAGAAAATACTTGGTATTGGACCACGAGATCCGTAGTGAATAGTATTGGGTTCGTGAGAAGCATATGTTCGCCCAAGCTTCCCCACAAAAGTACATCTTCTTCGCCGCAGTACGACGACAGCTGCAAATCCGACTTGAGAGGCAAAAGCCATAGTGATTCTGACCCAAGCAATTCCTAATAAAAACTAAATAAAAACCCAACAATAATTAAAATAGAAAATCTGACCACTCCGGAGATGGTAGTAAGATTGACAGGATTATCTTGCGATTCTAGCGAAAGAATCCTTAAGGTCCACGTATGGTTACCAGCTAATTGGATTATTTGCCAAAATCGGAATCGAATCCAACTCGTTTTAGAATGTTTAGGAAATTCCAAGCTTTCTAGACTAGATTCGACCAACACATTTCAGCATCTAATTAATTAAATTATATAGCGAAATTACTTGGGTTCTTTGAAGTACCGGGAAGTGAAAAGTTTCCAAAAAGTCCATTCTGCCCCGCCATTTTCAGAAAACTGCAACTCAAGCTCGAAATCTTCCTTAGCGAATAACGTTTGAAGTGTAAAAACTAATCGCCCTTGAGTGGAGTAAGGCATGTCGTCGGTTTCTAAGCTACGTAAACCAGCGTGAAGGAAATGTACCCCACCGCTCGAATTCCAATTCCCTCCAATGGTTTTGTACTCACGAGGACGTTGCGAAGGTTTACATTCGCCTTCAACGTTAGTTTCGTCACAGCTTAACATACGAAATGATTTGGTGTGCTTCATTCTTAAAAATACTAGTTTTTACCTGCAGCCTCCTTCAGTGCACTGCCCGCGATGCCAGCAATATTTCGTACAAGGTGGCCCTACGTATAAGCGACTTAAACCCCACGGAAGCTCTTTCGATGTAAACGAAGTTTGCGTGAATTTTAAACGGACTGAATTTCCCCAAGTATTCCTCGGTAATGGAACACTAAGGCGTGTCCAATTTTTCAATGCGGTTACATGGTATGGAAACCCGTATTTTTCTTCCAAATTCAGCCAGATTACGCCTTCATCCAAGGAATATTCCAAGCCGACCTATTAAAAATACAAAACAGAATCATCATTGGGAAATGTGTAATAAAGTCCAGAAAAACGTACCTCACCATCGTCAATGCCTGAACAGGTAGACAATTCAGCTTGGAGAACCCAACCAGGACCAACATGGATAGGTCCGGCTTCCAACTGATGAGATACTAACCACACATTATCCCTCTCGCAATAATGCCCCCACTGGCCTGACGCAGGGCGCATTAAGTGCAGATTTGTGGTCGGTTGAGTTGAATTCCAATACAAAGGGCCGGGTAAGGACTCAGCCAGATAGAAATCATCAATGGCAAAAATGTCTTGGTTTTTGCCCGAGTGTAATGGCTGCCATAAACGTAACTGACAGGACGGGCCTCGCAATTTCTCCGGTATTGAAATTCGGTATTGTCTTTAGAAAAAGGAAAACTAATATAGTTAACTTTTTGAGTATTTTAATAATTATATTAGTTAGTTTATATTATTTCGCGTTCTAGATTAGTTATTTGTTTACTCGTTAGTTAGGTACGAATAGCAGAAGTAAGCTTAAAGTAACTGAAAAAAAAGATGAAAAAGGATTTGTCAGAAGTGGGATTTGAACCCACGCCCTCTAACGAGGACCAGAATTCACCGTAGCCCGTCGCCGGGCAAGCTTGCGCTTGAGTCTGGCGCCTTAGACCGCTCGGCCATCCTGACATACTGTCATGCTCGACTCATAGCTACTATATTGGAAAAAATGAACCGTTGGGGATAACCACTGCAGTTCTATTAACTTATAGAGGGTAACGTTCACAGCGTTCAAGTTGAGAATACTAGCAAACGTTTAAACTGAAACCTCTTATGAGTTCTTAAATTGCTAATTCATTTTAATAATAATGGCAGCAAATGCAGCGTAGTAATTCAAGTACCCAAAACCCACACCGATAACAATTTACCTCGTTTCTTGTCCACTGCTGGTTGGTCCAAAGTGCTGAATTAGGTCCCAGGTTAGTCCTCCATTACAAGATCCATGTAAGTAAAGTCGTTCGCCTGGTCTGTCAGGCCCAGGACATATACTACGGGTACTAGCCGGTCCTCCGACCTTGACGGTCAATTGTAATTGCGTTGCTCGTGTAGTATTAACGGCTCGGGTAAGCAAGAGTCGGCTATGTTCTCCCGCAAACACAAAGGCGTGATCCAAAGAAACTATTCCACATTGAAGTGAGGAAAAACCACCCACAATCTAGGACGAAACTGATTAATTATCCGACCTGGCATGATAAACATAATTAACTATACGTTGGAGAAAGTTTTGCTTATATCCGATTGACTGTCAAAGTTTTCTTTCAGACTCGCCGCTGTACGAACCAAAGCCACTTCGCAAAACGCCCCAGTGAAACCCAAATCGCACCTAATTTAGCCTTTTAAATAAGCAATCCACTTTCCGCCACCCTTTGCGGTTTTACCTGCAAATACCCCCAGGCTGGCAATCCCCTTTACCATGACAAGAATTAGGGCACTGTCCAGCATAAACCTTATCGATGGCCCAAGAGGGTCCTTTTTGCTTTAAACGCCCCTTTTGCGTAAACCGAATTCTAGTGGTCGCACTCAAAGCCGCGTAGGGTAGAATTGCACTAATTCTCTGCCACCTAAGCCACAAAATTACGTTATTACTACGAAATTACGAAATGACCGAAATACTTACGGATCAATTTCTAAACTAGAATAAGACGTTTGCTGTCCCATATGTGCCCCAAGGCAAACAGGGGGAAGACACGAAGTTTGCAGGTTACTCCAAACACCACCTTGATCATTAGAGAATTGCACCGAAACTTGCAAATTGGTAGACCCGTTGCCCTGACAGTCTAACTGGGTACTAAACTGTAAAGCGTGTTGAGGACGACTGGGTAGTATGGGTAAAAGTATGATCTGGCCAATAGTCCATGCTGGATTGAAAAGCGGATTTTCTCGTCCCAATTGCCAGCAAATTTTAGCTTGCGATTTCTGAGCACTTGATGGAATGACTAATGAAATCGATCGTGCTTCCTACGTCATAAAATTAAAAATTAAACATAAAGGTACAAATGTTAACCCACTTTTCGAACGAGGAGAACGTTTTGCTGCAAATAGTGCTTCTCGCCTTGACTTTCAAGCCACACGTATATCCGGGCAGCTTGGGACATGACGGAAGCACTTTGGTTGCCAAAGCAGTCTTCAAAATACGGCGCCAACCGATATCGTAGGTTACCCGCCAAACTCGCGTTCAAAAACCCCGTACACGCAAAAGCAGCACTGTTATTCTTTTCAATCTTAAACAGAAGCTTGTCTTCTTGACAAAAAACTGGCGCTACTCCTTGCAACAACCATCTGAATAAAACTTCTGATTAACTTGTCTTACTTGTAATTAATTTTTACCCTTGATTAGCAGGGGTTTTCAAATCCGCCCTCCATAAAATGTCATCCGCTAATGGTACCGACGATAGCTGCAGATCCCTCGTTGTGGCCCAATTAGGTTTCTTGTTATTACTATCGAATCGTAACGAAAATCCCGACCCGCCGCAAGTTTTCTAGAATTTGGGAAGAATCGAAATATTTAGACTACGAACGCCATCTTACGAGGAAATACATCAATAGTCCCTCCAGGGAAAAATATCCATTTCGAGGGATCAAAAGGATCGAAATTAGCTTGAAGAAACGTTGGGCGGCGATCGGCATTGCTAATAGCCACATCGTCTAAGCCTATGCATTCATTTCCGTATGCTTGTAACTGGAAACAAACGTCCAACTTCCTAGTTTGTATCGGCAACGGAAGAATGTGTACCGCCACATCTTTGCTCTTAGGACTAGAATGAGAAACTTCTCATTTATTTTCAATCCACTTCAATTCAACTAATTTACTAACCTGAACTTTTGGAGTTCGGTAATGTTTACACACTTGCCGTTTTTCCAGTGCCCATAAGAAACGGTCAAATTAGCTTCGGTTTCCGTTACGGGCATCAAGTTCGAATGATTGCCGCAGGGAGATTTGGCTAGGGCGAACTGTAATACTCCCGCAGTAGTGCAGTTTAGGACATTTGTAGTAATACTGCCGTTACATAACTGCACGCCAGAATGATACAAAACCGAACCGCATTCATCTCCCACTTTAACGTTATTCGATTCACTCCTAAACTCGAGCCTCGTAAAGTATTGTGAAGGAAGTACTAATAGATTTACCATAGACTTATATCTAAGTCTTTTCGCATGGCAAAATCGTCTCTAAAAATGACTCCCTCTTCGTGAATCCCAGCTAAGACTACGTTTACATCGTTCAAAGATCCTTCCTCGCATATCTGGTAGACTGATACGTCTTTCATCAAAATCTGCCCCTGAAACGTCGCAGTTGCACTACGAAAACGCATGCGGTAAGTATAAATGAACCTACGAATTTATACGGCAATTTACATAAACTGTACACAGCCCGTGCTTGCAGGCGGAGCCATCCATAAAAACGTCAAATTGGAATTTGGTTCTCTTCCAATATGCGAATGCACTACAGAACACAATTGCCCGCTGGATTGCTTCCCAGGAAATGAAAATAGCATAAATGAAGGCGCAGTAAATGAAGGGGGCGTGGAATACACCCCTGTCATGAGAAATCCATCGAAAGGTGTACTCAACCAGGCATTGACTGCAAAAGTAATCAATAGTAACATTCGAAATCATTCTCACGCGAAACTAAGTGCTTCAATCATTTTGTGCTACAATTTAGTAACTTCACCTTCATAGATTTGCCCAGGAGTGTAAAACATAGGATTTCCCGATAAACTCAATTTGAATGACGTCGCACTTGAAATGGATTGACCAGGGGCGTGGTAATCGCAGAAAAAGAAAAAAGGTGAAAGCACTCCTTCTCCAGATTTAATAACCAAAAGAAAGCCAATAACACTTCTCCATTTCGCACCGCGGCTCTCCATGCTCTTTGACTCGCTCTTTTAGGTCTTGAAACACTTATTCTGATTAACCATGTGTATATTTCGAAAAGGCACACTTTGTCTTCGTCGAGTTACAAAGGCCAGCAGATACTTGACTGAGTAGAAACGAAAATACGAACCGTAGAGCATTTCGGATGCGCTTACGGCCTTGATAGGTGGTTTTATCAAGCGGAAGTGGGGCGGGGTTATCTTGAAAAGGCCATCCGAGATCATCCATTTGCTCTGGGTTAACGGTTTCTTTCCCACAGCATCCGTATGAACGGCCATTAGTATATTGAGTCAGAGCAATTAAAGCTTTAGGAAAAATATTAAACGTTTACGTAGTATAAAAGAGATATTCTAAGGGAAAAGGAAGGCAAACGGTATATTTCAGAGAAAGCATATCAGCCCGTACCAGCGTTATATAAATATCTCACAATATCAAACTGCACAGACCTAAAGAACATAATTATTAACATTTAAAGGGAGCAAATTCTTAATAATCTTACTTAGATAAGGCACGTACGACGTCTGAACCTAGAGCACATTTGTACTTTTGGCTCGTTTGCAAGCCAACGCTTAGTCCATGGGTTGTGACTAGGTGTAACCCTTTTAACGCTGCAATTTGGGTTAAAAGAAGCGACGTAGGCGCAATTTTCTCTTCCACGATAGCGAAAAAGATAGCTAGCCAACGGTTTAAAGGAAAGGGTTTGGGACCTAATAGGGCAGTTAAGTGTTTCTCGCGAGCAGCTTGCGTTTTAGGGTGTTTGCGCTGTTTCCCACTGTTCTTCAAAAACAAGCGTCTATCGTACTTGGACGGGTTATATGAAGCAAGATAAGCGGCTATGAGGAGGTACTTTGAGAAGAATGGCAATTCCAAAATCAGTTGTTCTCTAAACATGGGGGAAACAGAATGCAGAATTAAGATGAAACATGTAAGGCATCCAATAATACTGAGATACGGTTCCTCGTTGATAGATCGTTGGCAAAACTTGCTTCAAGTAAGGTTCAATGTTTCGCCACAAGCGCATCACGTCTTTAGCATCACATTCACCAGAATCAACTGGCTTTTTGAAGGCTGGCCAATGTAATCGACACTAAGGGGTAAAAAGAAACGTTAGCGTTAGAAAGTGAAGCTTCGTAATTTGTACCATGTGCTTCAATTCTGCGAAATCTCTGCAAGCTAACCAAAATACGCTTAAAAAAAGCTTGATAAAATGTTGAAATAAATCTTTGGATTCTTCAAGGGCTTCTCTTAACAATAACTGACGTATTTCCTCTGAAATGAGACGAAACTATACAAATATAATTACCTTAAATAACGGAATTTGGTTTACCTAATGAATACTGAGGGAAATGAATGGGTAACGGTTCGACTACATTGGTACCGCTGTAGAATTTATGCCAAGGAACTTGGGATATTAAAATAACGCAAACGTTAAGTCGACTTAGCCCCTGTAAGGATAAAAGACCTGGTAGGAGATGAGTATCGTAATCCCGGAGAACTTCGGCTGTATCCAGGACTAGGCAAAAGGGTTTATTCTGCTTCTCAGGATCTTGGTCTGCCCAAGACTGAAGCGCTCGTATAAACTGCATTAAATTTTCGCAACGCGCATCTTGCTGAGTAAGCTGCGCCAACGACGATTCGAATAAAAGTCGGGAATCATAGCACTCTCGGCAATTAATTATCGCGTTGGGAATTGCAATGGCCTGTAAAACCTCTCTAATTACAAGAGATTTACCTGTGGCGGTGCTTCCGTATAAAAACAAGGCATGTGGCAAAGGGTCACCATCCTAAAGAATAACAAAACATTAAGATTAATATACTAGTTAATAATAATAATACGCAAAGAAAAGCAAAGGGTTAGTTTTGTTACTTGTGCCAGTAAAGAATGAAGAACTTCGAGCTGACGATTGCGGAATGGTACTGACACGCAAAGTTGATTTATTAATGGGTCGGAATTCGTCATGGAGAGCTTTTTTATGCGCAAGATGGTTCTTTCTTGCACAAACACTGTACTCGCGCTCCAAATGTCTTTATCAATATCATTTGTTGCAGATTTGACCTTTGGCATTATAGATACCGCGGTATCCTGTTGACTAAAATTGGGACGCTAGAAAAAAGCACAACGCGAAAAGCAAACTGTTGTGACGTATTTCAGAATAACGAACCCGGTTGGAATTCCTTTAACCGTTATATACCTCTCCCAGTCCCAGTTTCCCAGCTATGGCCGTGGCGTGGTGCCGTTGACCCTCGAACGGAAAATTCACGGTCAATCATCGTAATCCAAAACCGGATTAGAGGAATTTTGTGTATGCCAACGTGGCCAGTCAGAAGCACGTTCCAGAGCGAGAGGGTGCAGAAACATGTGCTGGCACTCCAGGCAAAATTCCCAAAGTTATCTTAGCTAAAACGAGTTTTATGTAGTTTAGTATTTAACTTCTCGTAAATAAATTAAAAAAACTGTGATGGCTCGGCAAATTCTACTGGTGCTTTTTACCGCTCTTGCAGTTTCGCAAAAAGCTTTAGCATCCATTGAAGATTTATACTGTGGCGAAGACAATTGCTATGATGGTAATAACGCAAACGCATAAAAATATAATTAGACGATAATTGTTAACTTGTTATTTTTCTTTGACAGTCTTGGGCGTTAATAGAGAAAGCTCCAAGCAAGAAATTGCACGCGCTTATCGTCAAATGGCCAAAAAGTTTCATCCTGATATGCATAGATCAGAAGAGGCTAAACAAGAAGCTGAATTAAAATTCAAGAAAATCGCTACTGCGTAAGATAAGACGAATACTGTATTAATATAATATCTTTACACCAAACCTGATTTCATTGTTTTAACTTCCAGTTATGAAATTTTAAAAGACGATGATGCGCGCAACGATTATAATTACATGTTAGATAATCCTGAAGAGTTCTACTTCAATTACTATCGCTATTACCGACGAAAAGCTGCACCGAAAGTCGACATTCGCGTAGTTGTAGTGGTTTGCATAACCCTAGTTTCTGTTATCCAATATTACACGTCTTGGACAAGGTATATATTTATCAAGCTTATTACCTTCAGAGTAATTCTTACACTTTTATAGGTACGACGATGCTATTAAATACTTAACAACTGTAACAAAATATCGTCTGAGAGCTATGGAAATAGCTAAAGCAGACAACTTGCTGGATACTGATCCGAAAAGCCGCAAAAAGAAAACCAAAGAACAGCTCCGACAAGAGGAAGAAGCCGTCATTCGCCAAGTCATTGAAAACAAAATGGATATCAAAGGAGGTTATGCCAAACCGAATTGGCGAGATATTATATGGGTGCAACTTATCTTCTCTCCGTATACCTTCGTAATGTATCTGCACTGGCAAATTATGTGGGTCTGGAATTTTTCCATCAAGCAACTGCCCTATGGGGACGAGGAAAAGCTGTATCTTATTCGCAAGAACATGGGACTAAATGAAACCCAGTGGCAGGTGAGTAAAGATTCTCTTTCTGGAAACCTAACATCTAATATCGTTTATGTTTTTATTACAGGCTGTTGAGGATGACAAGATAGACGAATACATGGAGTCTGAGTTATGGGTTAAAGAAAAGTACAGGATATGGAAAGAAGAGCAAGAGGAAGAATTTAAGCGTACGATGGCCGAAAACCCTCGCTATAAAGCTTATAGGCGATATATGAAAAAAGGTCCAGGTCGGATGACATTTGACGATTCTTAACCTGATTATCAAATCTATGGACTTAATTTAAATCTGACGCTGTTTCAGAGATGTTTTTCGCGGGGTTTTACGTTACATTTTACGTGTGGGGGTCTGACTAAACCATTTAAAAATTCCTGCAACTTGTCCAGCCTTTTTGAAATACGTGCAATGCTTGTGCGTAAGGTTTAAAAAACTTGCTGTCATACAGCTTACGAAACAGAAATACAGACAAGCTCTTGAAACGAATATCATGGAATATTGGAAGACTCGACTCACAAATGGCACTCACAACAATGGAGTAGCTGACTTTGGTTGATATTAGTTGTTTAGGCCACCCATGCAGATGTATTTAAAGTGCGTGTACTCGTCAATTCCATGCCTTGATCCTTCGCGGCCCAAGCCCGACTCTTTAACGCCTCCAAATGGCACTTCTGCTGCGGAAATTAAGCCTTCGTTCACGCCAACCATACCAGCCTATTAAAGAAAACATAAAATGAACAAACACCAAGTAAAGTTTCCACTTACTTGTAGCTTTTTGGCTACTCTCCAAATTTGCCGGTAATCCTGGCTATAGAAATACGAAGCCAATCCTCCTCGTGTGCTGTTGGCCAGCTTTAAGCCTTCCTCTTCCGTCGAGAAACTAGGAAGAAGACCAGACTAAATATTAGTATTTTAAAAAAAGACAATAAACGAAATTACTTATATAGCGGTAGAATAGGGCCGAAAACTTCCTGCCCGTAAATATCCATATCCGGCGTAAGGTTCGTGACCAAGGTGGGCGTGAAGAAAAGACCACCGAATGGATGACGTGTGCCACCCTCCAAAATATTGGCCCCTTTCTTAGCTGCATCAGACAACAAAGATTTCACCTACGCATACATATATCAAGCGTTAAAACTTCATTTGAAATAATACAATATAATACTGGAAAACAATTCATATTAGTATTTATACTATTATACAAGTAATACAATACAATATTGGAAATATATTACTTTGTCGAATTGCTGCTGGTTAGCTAAAGGTCCGAGAGTAGTTTGCGGGTTCATTGGATCCCCAGGAATAAGAGTCTTTTTCATAGCACTTTTCAGCATAGGAATAATTTTTGGCACAACTTCGTCATGAATAAATATGCGATTGCTAGCAACACAAGCCTGAAATATTCCCCTTTTCAGTTGTTTAGTTTGTATGCAACACCAGTTTGTTTGCAACACATACCTGACCGGCATTACGGAATTTTGAGGACATGATACCTTGGACAGCATTCTCTAAATTGGCCGTTGGGAAGACAAGTAAAGGTGCGTTTCCGCCCAATTCAAGCGAAAGTTTCTTCATAGTGCTGCTGGATTGCTGATACAGAATCTTACCAACCGCACTCGAGCCTAGGAATGGGAATTCCGGATAAAGAAAAGCTTTTATAGAGAATAGTAAATGAAATGTAACCTGTAAATGAAATGCCCGAAACTTGGTCGCTTTGGCACAAAGCTTTGCCAATGTCAGCAGCATGATGGCGTGATGAAGTGATGACATTAAAGCTGCCAGCAGGAAAACCTGCTTCCTGAACCAAAGCTGCTAACGCAAGGGAAGACAATGGGGTGGTTTCAGCCGGCCTGGCTACACAAGTACAACCACATGCTAGAGCTGCCGACATTTTCCGTCCTAACATGGCCAAGGGAAAGTTCCACTAAAACGAGTTTTAATTAGTCTTGTGTGATGATAAAGTTGGGTCCTACCGGCGTTATCATGCCTACGACTCCAATTGGCTCGCGAACGTAGATCAGCTCACGGGTCCGGGAAGGCGAAGGGGCCATTTCTCCCTTCAGAGAAATATAATACAGTTGCTAGGAACATGCTAGGAAGAGCTGAGCAGTTACATAGATCCGTTTGGCTTCTTCCGAGTACCATTCCACGTAAGCCGCTGTGTAGGCAACCTCTGCTTTGGATTCGGAAATCGGTTTCCCACATTCTGCGGTTATAATTTTTGCCAATTCATCTTGATGGGATGCCAGCAGGTCAAACAGCTTTCTTAGTAAACTACTCCTTTCCTACAATAAGCCAACAAGACAAGATCAGCGAAGATATAAGGAGTGAAATGGAGTTCTACTTTAGGAGTAGTTAACTGGTACGATTGGAATGCATCATGAGCATTTTTGATGGCCGATTCTGTGTCGTGAACATCCGAATCGGGAACCTCTGTCAATTGCTTCCCATTATACGGGTTATAAATAGGGTATTTCTTGTTGGTTGAAGCAGCAGTCCATTCGCCATTGACGAAATTGCTGTCACGAAAAATTGACACGCTCCTTGCTTGTACTGTCTGCAAGACCTATCAAAATTTCAAAACAGCGTTAACGAACGACAGTAATTTTGTTATACTTATACCTTGACCAATTTTTTACCACGCAAATAGAACGCCATTGCAGACGAGCAATTAAGAACCAAAACAACTCGTACCCTAAGCCACGCCTCCAATATCTTCAAGGAAAACAGTCGGTGCGAGTCAAAGCGCGATTCTCAAACCTTATGCGACCGTGTTTACTTACACGCAAACCTCAACAGGTAATCGATAATTTAACTTGAAGAACGCGTCAGTTTAAACACTAAAAGTATAACGAACACGAAACTCGCGTATATCCTTGCATCGTATACCCATAACTGTCTCACGTATATTTTCATTGTTGGCTGTTTGGGCTCTTCGTTTTCGCAATGCACGTTTTCGCAGGGGAAAAACCAAAGAAAACTAAACGCAAGAATCTCTACAAATATAGCCTACCGGAAACACCCGTGGACAATTATGCATAAAGGCGTTCGAGGAGCGTCGCACGTTTTGCCGCTACATCAAAACTTGCTGGCTTACTACTATGTGTGGAGTTTCGCAATCATTAAAGGAGAAGTATCCCGATAACGCCAGTTTTGTTGAGCAAGGTACCGCCATATACCCCGCTCCCAACTTAACTTAATTTCATGCGAAACTGCTTTTTGCCAGAATTATTTACTGAAGAGGAATGCGAAATTCTGGACATGGCGGACAGCGAGATACACCATAGCCCTAAACCTTGGCTACTAGGGCTCATCTGGGCTCGTAATTGGACGACCTTCTCATGAGAAGGTCGTCCATGCATGGGGCTATTAGAAACAAAGACAAACAGCTTCCATAAAGATTGCGCCAAGTTTCTAGACTACTTTCACACTGGCGTTTCCCTTTATGCCACCCAAGTGAGTCTAAAATTCAACTAACTTATTTAACCCGGGCAGTAACTATTATAGCTACATTTAGTTCTGCGTCTGGAATGTGCATATTTACGGTGTTTTAGCTCTAGGTAATTCGTTCGTCCCATGGCTGGACACACCTCATCCGTTTATCCTGATACTTGTTGGTCTTTTCTACGTGCCATTCTTCAGTTGGCTGAAGGCGAGTTTTTATAATTCCTTATCTTTGAATAATGAATAATTCCGAAACAATCTAGTACATTTACTTCTGTGGCGGTTTGCAATGTGTCCACGTACTTTTGCATCCCTTTGAGCGGGATTACGAAGACGTCGAAATGATAGAGCTAGTTGAAAGCCATTTTAAGGTATAACAAACGTCACACTCAGGCTCTACTAACTTTTTAACTCTAAACTCATGACTTACTTATTCCGCACAGATCATTGAAGTCATGCAGGAGCATTTCGATGACACCCGAATACTTGATTTAGACTCTGTCTTCTTCATCGAAGAGGACGAACTACGCCCGTACTTTTATGAAGAAATCCCTGAAGAGGAATTGGATATTTTCCTTCGAAACCTGCAGCAACACACGTTTGGACGTTCGCAAGGACTGTGTTTTTTTTCTGTTGTTGCAGCAAATTGTTGTATTCTATTTGATTATCCCGTAACGGGCACACTATCAAGGG
Organism: Lepidurus arcticus; assembly: GCA_003724045.1. Lineage (NCBI taxonomy): Eukaryota > Metazoa > Arthropoda > Branchiopoda > Notostraca > Triopsidae > Lepidurus > Lepidurus arcticus. Next base: position 30,451 of record RJJA01000078.1, on the reverse strand, counting down.
CAAGACCATTCTTGTTTTACTGAGCAAAAGCTAGGTATATAAAATTCACTAGTACGCTTCATCCGGTATAGTTGACATCCTAGAAAACAGAAAGAAAAGATAAGCCTCTGTTAATAGCACTGGAGAATTCCAAGTCTCGAAGAAGAAAGGAAAAGTCGAGAAGTTGTCATTCGAGGATACATGCAAGGAAATCGTTCATGCGCACTGCAAAACCCCGCAAGCTTTGAATACGCCCAGTTTATTTATCCAATAACGCCACCTGGTTCGTAGTACGTTCACAATTACGAAACAAAGGTTTCAAGGTTTTCTACAAGTTCCGAATAAGACATTCCCAGTTTGATACGTTTAAATCATCACAAGCACATGAGATCCATGAGTGGAAATGGAGAATTCCCCGAGAGTTAGTACCCAACCACAACCAGTTCCCTCAAGCGTACCCAAGCAATAAAACCCAAAAAATATCAACGTGTTTTGTCATAAATATTTCTCTAAAAGCTTCCAAAAATAAGCCAAGTCTTTCATAAATATTCTTTACCCTTAGTTTCTTTACGCACAGTGAAAATCAACGAGTAAAAAGAACAATACAAAACACAAGTTGCCATTTCAGTCGCCGTCTTCGTCGTCATCTTTATTATAGTCACGATTCAAGCCTTTAATTCTTACGTACTGAACAGCCTTATTTGGTGTAGCAGGTATATCCGTATCGGCGTTGCTGTCGAACATTTTACAGCCATTCTGGCAGTAGGAGCTGCAGGACCATGGGCGATCAAACAACATCTGTACCTCTTCCAGAGGACGACCACGTGTTTCCGGTAAAATGGCGGTGAAGAGCAACAAGCCCACCAACGCCAGGCAGGCATAAAAGAAAAATGCGCCTTGGCTACTCAAAGCGTGCGTCAAAGACAAAAATGTCATGGACACAATTAAATTGAAGAACCAGTTACACGAAGTGGCAATACTCGTGCAAGTACCACGTGCCCACATGGGATAAATTTCCGCGTTGATAGTCCACGGCATGGGACCCATACCTATAATACATTAACACAATGCAAATAAAGTAGCTTTCTTTCTCGGTAAGGCAGCAATCCTGCCTTACCTGGCGCGAAGAAAAACAGGTACAAGACAAGTCCCAAAACCGTAATCCAGGCATAATTAGATGGACAGTATGACGTGGCCCATGTGAACACTTCATTCTCAAGTACAGTACATGTACCGTACTGTGCAAAAGTACCATTACTCAGGGCACAGGACGCATTAGCACCCGAGAAGCTGTCAAAGCAAAACCCACAGCCGGCTGATAGCAAACAGTCACCGCACGTCCTTCAAATTATGTAAATTAGTCATAAGACTTTTAGACGTGAAACCTCGTTAACGTACGTGGCCTGACTGCACACATCTGTCACACCATCAACGTGGACTTGAACTGGAGGCGAATCCAAAGCGGCGAGTAAGAATCCCACACCAAGGAACGCGAGTGATAAAACCACGCCTAAACCAAATTATGTCGTACTCCGTAAGTTCTCTCTTCATCATTAAAAACACCACGAGCGTGAGAACGAAAACCAATAATTCTTCACCTGCCAGCGATGAGAGTGTAAGTGGCCTCCTGCCTAGCTTTTCTACCAGGTATAATCCAATAAAGGTGCAGAAGAAATTCACACCAGCAGTTAACGCCGCCAGCCAAATGGCTGTATGTGTATCTTGGAAACCAGCCATTTGGAAAATACTCGCTGAATAGTACCTAAAAGCGGGACATTTGCATCGAGTTTAGCGTCGAATTAGTCCTCATAACAGGGACTATTACATGACTGTGTTGATGCCTGAAATTTGCTGGAATGTTTGCAAAGCACAACCCAGGAATAACGCTCGACGAACCGAGGGCGTGGCCAAAACTTGCAACAACACTGAAGTGGATTCTCCCCGATTCCGTTTGCTCTTGAAATCCAGGTCAGTTTCTCTTCTTAGAACTCTGCATGATTCGACAAAAAAATGCACTTACTCGCATCTCCAGTTGTGCTTCCTCGCACGTGGTTTGAATTTGCTCAATCTCATCTTCGACAGGAAATTGAGCACCACGGATTCTCTGTAACACCCTTCGGGCTTCGTCAGACCTTACGACCCACAATAAAGAAATTATAGATATAATAAAAAGTACAATATTGATTTAAAAAAAACTCCTTGCCCCCAACCATAAATGAATCACATGGGTTTAGTTTTCTTGTTAAAATAATCATAATAAATAATCACAAAAACTTACTTTCCTTTGCTGACTAAGTAACGCGGGCTTTCGGGCATAAAATAAAACCCGATGAGTTGAATTAACGCTGGGATGGCGGCCAATCCCAGCATTAACCTGACAATGCAAATTACAATTAGAAATCCAAACAACTTTGACGAAAAAATACAACAGCGAATAAATTGAAAAGTTGGAGACTAAAAATTCCTACCTCCAACCATGTTCATGGGACGCTAATGCCCCACAAATGATTGCTGCTATGAATTGTCCCCCAGTAACGAAAATAGTATTGAGAATGAGTAAATAGCCACGTGCTCCAGGTGACGACACTTCGGCCAAATACAAAGGCACAATCATGCTGGCAATACCTGCAGGGAAAGAGGGGGAAATAACAGAAAAAAGCGACATCTAAAAAAAAGTTCCGAAGATTCGTACAACACATCATTTTAAATGAAAGAAAACAAAGAAAGATACAAGGCGCACAGAATATCGATTGAGCTCACAAGAGGCTATGACGAAGTGGCACGGCACGTGATAAAGCACCCATTCTTAGTCTTGGATCAACAACAGCAGCAAGAATAAAGGACTCTTCATGACTCGAATTACCTTAATGCAAGCCTAAAAGGCTCGGCTCTTCTGCACGCAGTTGCAGAAGCGACTCGCAAGTACCAAATCAAAGCTAAGGTTATCGTAACAGACGTAGTCAAAGGGGCCATTTGTGATAAATTTCGTATTGAAGAATACATATGTTTTTAAAAAGAACGCAGATTTTCAACTTATTTTTCCATTTAATTCTTGATCCATTATTACTGAGTACCGAATATTACCGAAGTAATGGTATAAATGAAACTCGGTGAAGTATTCTATAACAAGCACTTCAAAGACCTACGTAACTTGTACAATTGTGAAACTAGACGATGGGGAAAAAGAATACCCAAAATACAAGCTCGTTTTTAGCTTTCCCACTTTGTTTTCCGTCATGTCTTCGTATTTCAGTTATCGGGATAACGTACTCATAGGTTATATTTTACAATTCTGCAGAGGCTGAATGAAATTCCCAGCTGGATTGAGTAGAACTAATCGAATTCTATTTCAACAAATTTGACAGGTACCGACTGAACTTCGATTGTACTTCGATGGTAGCTATATTGGCATTTGTGGGAATTTCGAAGAAAGTGGTGCGCTTATTGGATATAATTTAGACGTTGCCAAACATTTCACATATGGCCCCTTTACTGAGGTCTTACGATATCAAATGAGAGAAAAGGTCTGGAGTTTTTCAAGGGGTTCGAAACTTGGATCTTAACTATCCCGTACGAGGTTACACAGTTAAAATGTTCAGCTCCAAAGCTCCAAGTAGCTTATCAGCATAAAATTTCTACCCGACTGGTAAGGATGTATGGAGTTACCAGCGAATTGCGAACCCCTTGACGTTATTTTTAATGATTCTAACCTCCACGGTGCATCCGTTCGATGACCCAGTAAACCATATCGATATGGACAGTTTCCGTGTCCGACTGCCGCATGAATACTACCCAAAGCGCGCCCAAAAGTGAGCAGAACCCCTTGCAAGCAAACTAATCTTCCTCGAAGACCCATGGGGGCACATTCCGCCACGTACATCGGCCCCGTTCCAAATCCCAAGCCTGACATTCGTCAAAATAGGAACGATATTACAAATAACAACCCTTCTGCGCACGCGAAGATCAGCTAAACGACTTCTTGTTGACATACGAGATAAAAATGAGAACGTTAATAAGTAATGTCATAATTTCTAATTCCCACAACGTGGCCTGCACCCACTACTCTACGCCCAAGACAAAAAAAGCGAAAGTGATCAATAATAAAGCTAAGCCCATTACCAAATTTACAATTCCCTGGGGAGACTGTGGGTGAGAAAAGTAAACCGAAACCGACGCATGACTGAAGACATGGAAATATACGAAACCAAAGTAGGTTTCTTGATATCGTGCCACCCTGCGTCTTGTCCTTCTGGCTATTAAATTTTCCCTCTATATTCTACATAAGGGGTATGGGCTTTTATCATCATTTTCTTGCTGCCCAAGGTGAACGGTTGAACAAGAACAACAAAGCCCGAGTAGTGTTCTGTTTTTACGGGGAATCTTAGGAAGGGGACAAGGGAACACACTCACCAATTCCGATGCCCACAATGATTCGTCCCAACAGTAGTGTTAGGCGATCCGGAGCCACGCCCATCACGATAGAACCTAATGCAAATACAAAACTTGCAACCAAAATAACCGGTCTTCTACCCACACGATCTGCAAGGAGAGAAAAAAGGAATACAGTGGAGAAAATAAACCTAAGCAAATAAGGAATTAAGTTCGATTATACCCGCGAGTTGTCCCGCTACTAAGGCAAATATCCATGCAGCGCCCACAGTGCCCGAGACAATCGCTTCATGCCAGACTGTGTCCAATTCGAAATCGTCCCTATTATCAAAAATATCTCGTTAATCCATGAGCTAATTATTTCGTTAAACGAGCCACCAGCTTCAGGTTTATTGCTCCGCAAAATGCATTAACACGAGTAAAAAGAAAGGTAATCTTTATTCATATAAATATTGCGTTAGAATCCCAGCATTTGACAGTTTTATTCACGCATATTAAATTGTAGCCAAAAGACCTCATGGGACCGAAAGTTTCGTATCGCATTTGCTAACCCTATTTGTCACAAATGAACACCAAAACAGCTTTTGTACGGTTTATATTTGTTTTCTTGTTATCGGAAAATTGAAATCAATCAAAAAGCAATAGTGTTCTTAGAGTCGAAACTCCAAACACTTCTTCCTTGATTGATAGTGACACGAACCTAAGAAATCAATAGAAAATGTCAGACTGACCAAGTATTGCTATGGGAAACCGCGAAAAGTTTCCCATAGTAGCATCCCTAATAGAAAAGTGTACCATTTTCTTGTTCTCCTTGTCCTGGAAAACCTCAAAAACACTACAAAGCTCCGATTTATCGATAATTAATACCGAAGACAGGGGACACTCTGCTTTGGATGCAGATAAAATTCAACCGCGATAAAACTCGAAGCTATCAAAACTCTATCATAAGTTACAACTCATTTTTATTTTTGCTCCCGCGAAATATTTTCAATATTCCCATCAAAGGCTCTCATTACTATGCTAATTAATGTTAATAGCCTTACAACTTTGTACCGGGTCCCTGTCTAACCCAGGAAAGTAAGAAAACCGAGTTGTAAGCTTACTTAATGAGAAGCATGGCCCCGGAAACGACTCCGGTATCATAACCAAACAAGAAGCCTCCGATGGCGCTGAGCGTGGCTAAAAGATACAAGAACCGCGTGGATTTCGCATCCGTAACTTGGGCTGGAGCCGTGGCGGGTCCATCGTCACCTGGACTCCCTAACAACGACATCTACGGAAAGATAAAAAGAAACAAAATAGTACGTAAACAAAAAAGATAAAACCGCTACACTACAGAAGTTTCCATAAAGGATAACAAAGGGAAACGGGGCGAGATCTTACCGTCATGTTCAGGTCTCGAAGACAACTGTTGTGCTTCAGGGCTTGGCAACACGACGACTAGTCGAGTACGCCGGGAAATCCAAAGACGATATATAAAGCTGGGGCCGGACGGCGCGGAATCCGTTGAGATCAAAAGGTCGCTTTCGATCGAAAACAACCGGGTCCAGAGCACCGAGCAGGTGTCAGGAACGCGCAGAAGCCGTGATGTGATGTGGGGATATTAGTAGGAAATTTATAGGCTAAAACGCACACCATCCAATAAAAACGTAAACTATGCGGTTGCGATTTTAAACCCGTGCTGCATAAAGACTTGGTGTTGTGCAGGCAGGTTCAAGGCTTTCCTTTGCGTGTGACAACGAACAGCGGGAACCCGAGAGGGAGCACACGAATGAGCACCGAAAGTTTTTCAGATACGGGTTCTTAAATTCTTCATGACTTTTTCACTACCATCAGCAACGCACATGACGGGCGCCTTGGGTCTAAGATTGTCTCCGTGATTGTGGAGATCTCAGGTCCCTCCTAAAAAGCGCATGACAAAAAAGAAATGGGCAAGTTTCAATGACACAAAAATGCAGGATATGACATTCCCTGGCGAGCACCTTCACAAAGCCTGGCTATTAGTCCTTGCTGGCTCTGGTAGCTTTTCCGAGCGATTTCTCGACGCCAAACAGGAACAAATGAAACGAAGAGGTGAGGGAAACTAGGCGAAAATTAGGTAATATGAAATGAAGGGGGGGGGGGCATTGATCCGTTTTTTCCTGCAACTTGACACCTCATCACATGGTCACGAGTTTCGTGATGGCTCTATTGGAGTTTTCCTTTGGGAACATTGGGTACACTTGTAGTGCTGCACCAGTTTCCGAATTGCCGACACTGTGACGTCACAGCACCCAGCCAGTGCCAAAACACAGTTCCCAAAGGAAGACGCCTAGTGCAAACTTTAATTTGTTTACTTTAATTTAATTTCCTTTATAATTGCTGTTTCTACTGTGAACCATCTCCATCTATAATTTAGGACAAATTCAAGTCACCATATTATCATTATAATTTAAAAATTGTAAAAAAAAATCATAATAAGTTCATATTTGGCGTCTAAAAAACCGTACTCGAACTGTAGCACTGCCGAAAAGTCAGTGCAGCAAACGTTGAACTTTCCCCTGGAATTCGTCCAGTGCGACTAAACTTGCATTCGATTCCCAATGGAAGAACTAGCGGATGAAAGTTCAGCACTAGGGCTCCCAAAGGAAAGCGCTATAAGCCCTATAATAATCCCGCCTATAATAAGCGCTATAACCCCGCCCTCTAAACCAAAGTGACCAAAGAAACGGAACCTCAAGCGAGACCGGATAAGCGAAACGAGAGGCGAACGACTCGAGGCCAAGAAACTCATCGAGGTAGACGTGGAACGGGAGCACAAAGGAGCGTTATTCGAACGAAACATAGAAACATAGAAACGAAACATAGAACGAAACACAACCCCTACAGACAACGACTCAATAGCAGTACCAGTAAGCCGATTTGCTCAACATATCAAGTGAAAGTGTGTGCGGTAGTGAAAAATGGCGGAAGTGGACGTCGAAATATTTGAAGACGGCCAAAAAACGGTCAATAGTCACCATACATTAAATCCGAGTCAAGAAGCAGAGATCGCTGCTTCCGTCAACAGTTTAACGGGTAGTTGCGGCAAGAATCTACACTGCAAATATTGGAAACCCCTCCAGAAACCCAAGTAGGTTAGCCATCAAGAAAACAATGCTTCGTCTGTGTGTACACGCTATGCGCTCGTGACTGAATTCCTCAGAAACCTTTGCTTTGTTACTATCACTAATCTTTCAGACCCGAGACCGTCTTAGACAAACGGCATTGTGTGCAGATTCGAAGTCGGACAAATACCCGAAACGCGGTTATAGTACAACAAAAGTATACGTCGAGCGGACGTTCAATACTATGGAGCTCACAGTCCGAAGTTTTATCTCTCTGTGGGGTAGATAACCTTTTAAAGGAAAACCCCTTGCTTGGTTCAAATCAGTGTTCTGGAACTTCCCGGAAAGCTCCGTTCCGCTCCGCTCTTTTGGGCGGAACGGAACGGTGTTGCACCGAAAATGGCAGGGAACGGAACGATTTTATCGTTCCCATATCGCGTAATCTAGTGGCTAGGTAATCTTGTGTTTGGGCCGTCTAGTCGCCACGCTTAGACACTTTTTTAGATTTTGAAAATTGTTTTCCATAAAATTATCGCATCTTTGAGCGGAACGGGTCTGGAACGGATCTTTTGAAAATTTTGCCAAAATATAACGGAACGGAGCGACAGAAGTTGACCAAAGAACGATAGAGAATGACGTTCCGGAAAAAAGAAGTTCCGGAACACTGGTTCAAATGCACCGTCTTTTCGTGTAGGATGTCTTTCGCCTTTTCATTTATTTCCCCACCGCGCGGTATTAGTCCCAATAGGCCGTCCCTTCTAATGTCGTAACTGAATCAATGAAGCATCCAAACAGCTTTTGGCAAAGGTCCAGAATGACACTGCCGTCCTTTCTCTATCCCTTTAAAAATGTAAGAAAAAAAACACAGAGATTCTCGCTCAGTCCTAAAATGCAGATGATTCACTGATCCCCTAACTCATCAGTTTCCTTTCCACTTACGAGATGACGAACCAGGGCAAACAAAACAAACACGGCAATATAGTAACGCACCCGGATGCATCTGTTTTGTATCGGTTAACTAATCCGACTGTTGGCATGTATTGCACATAAACAAGCCTAGTCTTACGAAACTTCTTTGCTGCCAATTCTGGTCAGCTTTCGCCTCAAACCGTGCAGTAGTGACGTCATGTGATGTTTTGATCGCAAGATGGCATAATCGAAAAGGTCAACAAGATGCTTTTGTGTGTCACGATTTGCGATAAGGGAAAGTCGAACTCAGGAGACTTGTTGATTCGCATCGGCATATTGAATATTTAAGGCCATGATGAAAAAGATGGCACTGATGCCATCAATATTTTGTGATATCCCTGTATCATAAGGATAATGCAACTTGAAACACAAATTTAATAGAATTTTACCGATATAATTAAAACATTATTTTTAATATCTCGATAAAAATAACTGTAGGCTGCGTCAAAAGACTTAGATGATTCATTTAAACTTATTCAAGTTATGAAAATTTTAAATAAATCAAACATCGAAGTCTTTCCACGCAACGTACCAGATATTGTTATTAAGATATTTTAAAATAAAGACTAAATTATATAGTTAAATTTATTTTCAAGTTTTGTTTTAAGTTGCGGAATGCCACTGGTATAGATATGCCGTCAGTGGCATCTTTTGACAAAAATCATCAACTACTTGCAGTGAAACCGTAGCCTTAACATCGACTTATTTTATAATCATGGTTAATTACTTTTTTCTACTTTTTTTAAACTTTTGTAGAGCGTTGGTTATTTTAGTACATGGCTTAGCTGAACATCTGGAATGGTATGACGAACTCGGAACAAAATTGGCTGAAGAGGGGCTTTACGCGTTCGGCCATGACCACGGTAAGCTCATTACACTTAACGTGTAATCTTGGTTACCAGAACTGACATTTCCGCTTTATTTTCCTGGGATTGTCCAGTGGGACACGGTCGGAGTGAAGGACTTCGTGTTCACGTGGATACAGTAGACGAGTACGTCGACGATATGTTGTTGCACGCCAAGACGATGAAGGAAACCTATCCGGATCTCGATCTTTATGCCGTTGGTCATTCCATGGTAGCGTAGCTCTTAGTTCGACTTTTCTTGCTTTAATTAGTGACTTTTGAAAGGGCGGGATGATTACATTACAAGCAGCCTTGACTTCGCCGACTTCATTCAAAGGGGTTGTGCTCATGGGACCCTTGATTTACCTCGACCCGCGATTGGCTTCTCCTTTTCGCGTAATGGTTGCAAAAGTGCTAAGTAAGGTCGTACCTCATTTGGCAGTGGGAGGCATAGATTTGGTACACGTGACCCGAGATGTCGAGATGAAAGAGCGAATGTTGGCCGATCCTTTACGTTGGCAAGGCGGCGTGAAAAGCCAATGGGCTGTTGCAGTGCACCAAGCTCTCTTGGTAAATCTTTGAGAGAGAGCCTACCGAACCTGGTTTCATTTGCATATTAATAGAATATAAATGCTCAATTGGACACTATGTCAGTGCCTTTCCTCATCATCCATGGCGAAAAAGACAAATTGTGCAAGTTGGAAGGCTCGAAGGCACTATTCGAAAGAGCTGCGGTTGCGGATAAGGAATTCAAAGTGAGTTTGGCTATTCACAACAAAGCTTAGACGTTGTTTACGTTTCCTTTTTAGGTTTTTAAAGAAGCGCATCATCATTTATACTTGGAACCTTTCGACGTACGCCAAGAAGCTCTCAAGGATACAATTGACTGGCTTATGAAACGCGTTGACCAGCCGCAAACGCAATAAAACTTAAGAGTTTATTGATATTTCGTATAGCCTGGAGTGGTGTCTTGTCAAATTCCCTGAGTGTTATTACTAGCCTTCTGTAACTATGCAACTCAATGCAAAAAACTTGTCAAGTTTTGTTGGAGAAATGTAAGGGGTAGACGGGCTTCGGACTGTTCCTTGTTAGCTATTCCTACAGTTTTTAGATATAGAGTTTATGATTACATTTCTACTGGCAATACGGCTACATTTACTAGTTGTAGTTATACATTTGTAAGCTTCTATACGTTTTTGACGACACATCCCATACTTGAATCAAGGTTGTGCTAAAAGTATGAGTACAACATCCCATGGAACAAAATTTACCAACAGCACAGACGATTCACTGTCACTCCTTCCAGCTTCCTTTTGAGCTTTTGTTGTGAGAAAAATCCACAAGTAGTTCTCTAACTTTAGCCCTTTAAAAGATTCACTACAACTAGAAACTCGTAACGCTTCACTGACGAAAATTTTGCACTTATCGTGACTGCTTTTCGTATTTCTTCATTTGCAACAAATTCGAAACACGTGACAACAATAGAAGAATAGAAAGAATATATGCTAACAGGAACTAAACACACTCAGCATTTTGAAGATACGAAACGCGAATGCTAAAACGGCCCGCGAAACATGTTTTGAAGGCGCTTGACTCAACACGGGTCGTTTCGCATTTTGATGACAGCAAAAATATTGAGCGCTGGGTTTAATTACACTGTTTAAAATACTTCATTGTATTAAGCTAAATTTAAATTATATTTATCATAAATTCGATTAGGTAATGTAACATTTGGTTATGGTTGGAAAGTTTAAGTTACCTGTGGTTAAGAATTTTTTTAAGTATTACTTAAATATTTAGTATTCAATTTCTCTCAAGTTCTAGTTTCTCATTTTACCACATATCGTGGGATTTCGCTTGCGTTGGTTTGAAGGATCATTTCGCTCTTTTCTATTTCGCGTTTTCGACTTCCGCGTCGTACTTGACTCGGTGTAACACTAGATGACACTACTATCCGAAGGCTGTAACCCGAAAATGCGAAACTAAATATTTTTATAATTTTTAATATTTTAACGTCAATTATTCACACGGACCAACTTTTAAACAATGTCTCCAATCCAACGTCCCACAACCTTCACAAATATCAGAACTCTCTCTCTAAAGGACGGATAGCGCTTCCAAAACAAGACTCTTCATTTTAAGGGGTTTAAACCTCCCTTTTGTAACCTTCAACAGTCACCTACCTGAACAGGTGCAACATGGCACCATGTAGGCTAGCGACGTCGTGATGAACAGCTTCACAACAGGGCAAAAGGAGAGGGGCCCCTTCCCCATGCAATTACGCATCTACGCATCTATATTAATACGCATCGCATATTAGCCCTACGCATCTTTATAGCGTGACAATATTATAGTACGGTTAATCTTTTTTCCACCCTGATTCGGTGGGAGATACGTGCATGCTAATTGCATGCATTTTAGTTTGGAGGTAAATGGGCAAAGACATACTGCAAAGTACGAGCATATGGCAAAGTACGAGCACATACGGCAAAGTACGGCATATAGTTTGACATACTTCACCTTCGTTTTACCTTTTTGTATGGGGAACTTTTTTTGCATAAGTCAAGTGTTTTAATCGGATTCGTTTACTTTTGTTTATTATAAAAGTCACATTGAAATAGTCTACTGAATTGCGCTAATTTCTGAGCTGCACATATATATACACGTAATATTTGAGCGTGGACGTGAGATTTAGTGGCACAAAAGGGATCCCGATTCGAAAGATACCACCCGTTTTTTTTTCCTAATTCTAGTTTAATTCTTCAAAGTGTTGTTTATAATAAAATAAGCTACAAAAAAAGGTAGTGAGTTAGGAGGTGCAAGGCACTAATGTGAACGTTTGGATAGGCCGGAAAGGCGTTAAAAGTTTTGCATATGACCAAGATAGGAATCTGAATCCATATCATTAACCTACGGACGCTATACAAATGAGAAGGCACTTCGTGCCTTGCAGACAAGAAATCCGCGAAATGCTAGACAAGAAATCCGCGCTGGCAGGGATACACCGCGAAGTGTTTCCCATGTACTTGTGAAGGACGTCACAAGGCTAATAAGAAACTACACAGACGGTTGCTTATACAACAATTTCCTTTCTTTCAAGGAACGCCTTCATGGGTGGACATGGTTAACGTTGGCGAGCTGACACTGCGTCCCTCTTTCGTTGTGAGAACTTTGACAGGTTTAGCCGAAGCCGGCACGGAAGGACGGCCGGATGGTCGCACGTTTCCGCCCACGCGGGCGGAATTCGAAATCGGTGTTCGCGTTTGGGGTCCCGAATTCGGTGGCGAAACCGACAAGGCAGGACTATCAGAACCGGAAGAAGGTACGGATATCGAGTAAGACGTCGAGGCTTGGGGTATCAGATTCGCAGGCTGGGCGAAAGAAGTGGATTCCGTGGCAACGGGCAAAGGAGCCGTGGGCGGTACCACAGGCGTGCTAGGTGCGGAAACGGAGACGGCTTTCGGAAGGGGTAGGATGGCAGGTGTCGAACCTTCTATCCATTCAAGCATGTACTCAAAGAATTCGAGCATTTTGCTTAGTGTGCCTTTCCCAAGTTTATTGTAACCAGTAACTAGAAAAGAAAAACGAATAGTAATAATAGTAACGCAGGTTTGGGTCCTGTTGAAACGAGTTGCATTTGATACACAGTTCGTGGTCTTAATGCCAAGCTCGAGGTAACACGAAACTTGAACCGAAATTAAAAGCGACTCAAGAAGAAAAAGGTACTTACTGATAGGGTAGTTGATTCCATTGGCAACCACTGCTTGCTTGGTTAAGGCGCTGGCTAGTCGTTTCAACAATTCTGTCCGTAAAGGCAGAGATTTGGCGCTCATGTTCAGGTTTTGGGCGTGGGTTAATGTCAGACGACTGACGAAACGTAACAAATACTCGAGCGTATATCGCTTTCCCTATAACCAAAGAAAATGGGATTAAAATACCCAAACCTGAAGGCGGTCTGTTAACGATTTACCGATTCGAGTTTATTAAAGCATTTCTCGGCGTTGCTGCCGTAAACTACTATGAAACTGAGCTCGGAAGTACCCAAAACTGGCGTTTTCAGGTGTGTGAGCCAAAACCATAGCAACGTGGCTAGGAGTCGTGGTCTGCGTTCGCTTTGCAAGCGCGTCCACGCGGAAGCTCGGCCGGTTAATTCGTGTCTGTATCTCCTCACCGAATTTGCCAATCCTGGTGGTAGATTTGACAACTGAGTATCAGTCAGAAGGGCGTTGAGAATGTCTGCTGTGGTCAGAGTTGCCGTTTCATTCGGGCCAATTGTATCGGCGTGTGAAGCGAGCTCTTGAAACACGGCGTTGGAGGAAATATCCGGTCCAAAGTGTTGGTCCAAAAGATCTTCCAATCGCTGAGTGTTGCCAGATGCTCCAGAGGCCCATGACTGCATGTCAGTTGCCGTGATTTCATGATCATCGTCGGGGCTCACGCGACCTGAACTTTCGCTCTCGGCCATATCGGTGAGTATAACTTCGTTTTCCACACCTCTTACACGCACGTAGCCTTTCAATGGTAAGCATTCAAGGTTTAAAGTTTTTTTTATTTATTTTAAGTTTACCGTTGTTGGTGCTCCGGCCATTGAGGGGTTCCCACGAACCTGGTCGCCAGTCTTGCAGAAAGGGTGACTTTTTGAACTGGTTTTGGTCAGCTCTAGTAGCTAAGTAATGTCTAATAGGATGCTTTAAATATAGTGTAAAAAATCCCATTTGTTACCTAGTGAACGTGAGCCTGGCATCACGACCCGTGTGTTGGTGATCCGCGTAAGTTATGTTGGAAGAAGCGCTCACGGAACGGGGTGGTAACACCTCCTGGGCATGGCAAATCGCCAATAGTCGCTCACAAATGACATAAACAATCTTAGGAATAAAGACGACAAAGTTGTTTATATAAGAAGAACAAGACTTAAGTACTATCCTTCGTTTCTGGGTTATTGAAAAAAATTAGAATTCTAGTACTTTGGGTATGTATCGGAGCGCTCTAGCTTCGTATCCATGTAGCACAAAGGTTTGGTGGCTTAAAAACTGCTCGAAGGTAAATTCGTGATGATTCTTCTTCTCTTTCTCGGGGACCAGTTCCCTTAAAAATTGATTTACACTAACAGTAAATTAAGACACAGCGAAGTACTGTACTTGTTACAGTAGACTCGTAAGTGCGGTAGCATATTTTGTTCGAATTGCTGTGCCAACATGATCTGCGAACGAGTTTGTACCGAACCAGGCCGTTTGAGTCTTACGTACCGAATCGCGTCCTGGGCGCGAACGCGTAATGAAAACATGAGATAACAAGAAATCAACACGCCTGTCCGGCCTAAACCTGAAAATATTACAGAATAAGGTGCTTAAAATAAAGATGCATATTTGTAGAAACCAACTTTTACCTGCATGACAGTGAACAGCTACTTTGCCCTCGGTTAATGCAAATGCCATAACTTTGATCACGTCTAATAACCCTTCGAAAGTGGATACACCATAATCCCTCCATTCGAAATTATAATAGAAAACTAAAGCCGGGAAAATACTCTCTATTTTAAAAGGTACCAATAAGTCTATTTTGAAAATGGAAATTTACTGTCGTTGGCCATGAGCGTTTCGGGTGAATATGTAAAACCGGATTCATGTAACGGGGGTCCACACTTGGCGTGTTCTCCGTGCACTTGTAGGTTGATTACAGTTTTTATGCCCAATCTTTAATTTTAAAAAATAAGAGTCTTCACTTTAATGTTCAAAAGTTTGTTACTTGTGAAAGTAGTTGACGAGGTTTTCGCGGTTCATCAACTCTGTATTGGGTCTAGCCATAGCAAGGATATCTTCCGTGATCCTAAGTAATTACTATTTACCTTGCTGAACCGTTAGATCAAAAAGGCAAAAAACAGACGCCTAATCAATACATGGCATGCAGCTTCGGACGTCTTTTGATTATGAGTCCGAAAATAGAAGGTTACGCTGTTTCTTTTGTGTTAAAAATGTCCCCATTTGTTCCATTTAAAATCGACCATTTTTCTCCACTCAGGCAGAAAAGATCGATTATTTTCACAATAAAAACTCTAATGTTAGGAACTTTATTGGCTTTGTCGTACGCTCTGGATTCGCTATCGAAAACCAATATTGCTACCTTGTGACCGCGTTATACCGCTTAGTGGAAAGAGCTAACCACATTCTTCTTGTGATAGAAAACTCTGTAGTGTAGGTAATGAAAACGCATCAAGGTACATGAGTTTGGGGATTCTGACGATGGAACTCATTAACAACTCATTTGGATGGCTTCCTCGTTAGGGAACTGCGAACGGAACTATAGGGGTAGCTAACTTACCAATGCGAGTACAGTCCAGATATGGCCATATCTCCATCACTCCAGCCATCGGAAGAATCGTATTTGCATTTTCTCCCGCCGCAAAACACCGAACAGAGCATATCGTTAGGAGCCATTTGTCGAAAACTCTCCGAGATTTTGGTGTAATTGGGAGCAACTTGTGGTGCCGAAGGTCCATTTTCCACTTGTTTCAATGCACTTAAAGCTGATGGAAGTTCTCCTTCGAAAGACATTTTGGGTCCCTCACATACTGAAGGGGGAAAATAAAGGATTATCTTAAATCCTTCAGCCGATTAAGTCCCAGAGTAAAAAAAAATACGAAGAAATTGACGTGTCGTGAGCTAGTCACTCAGACGATAAGCTAATCAATAAATTAACCTGTATTCCTGAGCAAATGAGAAACGAACACAGCTTTATTCCGTGTATGACTACACGGCAACTCTGGTTCAAGAATAGATCCTTTTCTGGAAGAAATGGATTAAAGGATGCCAAAGCGACTTACCAACGATTCCAGATAGCAAGGTATTGTTGAGAGAGATTCGTCAAAGAAATGGGCGTTCTTCTCGGGCACTTTACAGATAAGCGAGCGATTGAGGGGGCCATGAGGCACCAAGGAAGGATCAGCAAGGCCACAGGAACGTGACACTGACACACGATACGACACCACAAGAATGGATCAATGTTGTCACCTGGGCTACAGACCTTTTTAGCGCAGTACACCCACTTTGCACCTGGGTTCTAAGACACCAACCGAACCTCATGTATTATTATACTCTACGAGGCTCCTGCACACCACGTGTGTTTTTTGGCGTCCAGTACTGAGTTGACGTTTCCAGGCCAGGGTTGGCCGAGTGCACTGAAGTTCGAACGTTACCTGGCTTTGGTAGAATCGAACATTACTGCGTTGAAGCAAGCAATCGCGCGCAGCTACGGCGAGCTGTGCTCTTGCGTGGGCACGAAAACGATGATGAAAGTAAGGCTATATAGTCATTCCTACAAAGCGTACATGTCCTTTAGCCGTAAAACAAGGGCACCTCTGGAGCATAAAGAGTACTAACAATTAGGACACACAATTCTTGGTAACACGCATTGATCAGTCTATTAATAATGCATTCTATTATAGGTTTATATCTCTTGCAATATGGATCGTGTCTTGTTCCCATTCCTATTCTGCTCATCCTGACGCCTTATGTCTTACACTCTATGCTGTTTTAGATGGTGTTTTTTAACAGTTTCAATGGCTAAGCTTCTATAGGCTTAAATCGGGAACTACCTTGGTTTCTGTACGAAATTCAAGTGTTAATTGTTTCGAATTCGGGTACCGAACGGTTGCTTTTAATCTTGGGAACGAAAAGGGGCCAGGGCCCCGAGGTATTGGAGTAATTACACTATCTTAGGAATTGCTTTATTAGTGTACTACCTTCTTTTCGTGATCTGAACTAAGGGAAACCAAACAACGTGACCACAAACGGTAGCGAACCATTTCGACACCCGTTTCGTCTGTGTACAGTTATGAGGTACTTATGTTGAACAGTTTGGACATGGCAACCAAGCGTCATTTGTGGCTTTCATGACTTTCATATTTGCATGGAATGCCTTACTTGGGCTTGTATCTTGGGCATTATCTATCGGACGACGGAAACCTTCATAGAATTCATAGAATTCATAGAATTCCGGGCACAGTATATTTTGTACGGTTTATTTTTTTTCGCTGAGCATACTATAACCTTTCCGGACGAGTTTCTTCGCCAGCGCTATTAATTCCAACTTTGAACTCGTACACATTTTTAATCTTTAAGCTATGATATGGAGTACCCTTGTGCCATGCCTTGTCTCTATTTCCTGACGTATTGTACATTTCTGCCACATTATGATTCGCTGTTCGCATTTTACCGACCCCGATAAACACCGTGTAAACACTGCGTGATGGTGTTATCAAACAAGCCATTGTTTGTTTGAAAAGGGGGAAACACGGAAAGCTGTCAAACTAGAATACACATACACTAATTACTTTAACAATTGCCAGAAAAGGTCGTAGCACTATAAATTCTGCTTAGTTGCTACTAGAATTAGAAAGGCGTCGAACATTCGGTTGGAATATGCGTTTGTTTCTGAACTTAAGCAGCAAATTAAAATTCTCGCGTCTCCCCAATTCCCTACTTGTCAGACAAGTTACCCCGACTGTTTTCTTCCGTGAGACTATACTTAAGTTGAACATGAGTACTACTACTTATACTTGCGATGCCAGCAAAAACTTTACTGTCGCTATTACTCAAATGACTTCCACTTCCAATAAGGAAGAAAACGTGAAGACCTGTGCTGATTTGATTACACAAGCTTCAAGCCAAGGCGCTCACGTAATCACGCTATGGCTTTCTAACGCGTCCTTATTTAATTCTAAAAATAACCTCCCTATTCTAGATGGTTTTTCTCCCAGAAGCTTGTGATTACATAGCGGAGTCTTCCCAACAGTCATTAGCATTATCTGAACCCCTAGAAGGTCCTTTAATGCAAAAATACTGTGAGTTGGCCAACCTGAATAAAATCTGGGTTTCTATTGGTGGATTTCACCAAAAAGTAAACAAACTACGCATTTTTAAATATAGTAAAATATAGTTTGAAGGCTCCTGATAATAAAATGTACAACGCACACGTGATAATTTCATCCCAAGGCCGAATAACTGACGTTTACCACAAAACACACCTTTTCGATGTAGAAATTCCAGAACAGAACCTTCGTCTCAAAGAATCCGATTACGTAGAAAAAGGTTCGAAGGTTACCCCCCCTGTCCCTACACCAATCGGCAATGTCGGTCTAGGCATCGTAAGTATCTTTATTCATTCTTGAATATCATCAAATATTTGATATTCGGATTTGTAGTGCTACGACGTTCGATTCCCTGAATTTGCTTCTAGCTTAGCTAAACAGGGCGCCGAAATTTTAACCTATCCGTCCGCTTTTACCGTACATACGGGCAAAGCTCACTGGGAAACACTTCTACGTGCTCGAGCTATAGAAACACAATGTTTTGTCGTGGCAGCTGCCCAAACAGGCCAACACAACGCAAAACGAGCCTCGTACGGGCACGCTATGGTAAATGCTTTCGTTTTGCAAAATTGTTTGCAAACGATTTACTTTCCCAGATCGTTGATCCTTGGGGCGTTATCCTAGCCGAGATCCCTGAAGGCCTCGGAATTGCATTAGCCAACTTAGACATGGACAAACTCTCTCGTATCCGAAGAGAAATGCCTATTTCTGCCCATAAACGCACTGATCTGTACAGTAACTGCCAACCGAACCTTTGTCAGATCGCACCTTGGGTTCCTTTACCCACCGACGAGGAAATTTTCAAGTTCGGGCATGTCCAAGTGCGAGGCAGTTGTGTCTTCCTCAGAACTGCCAGCACTATTGCCTTTACCAACAAGAAATGCGTAGTTGTTGGTCGTATCCTCTTTTTCTGGGGAATTGCAAATAACCGAATTCTAATTTAACTATAAGCCTTTTTCATCTTTTCCTTAACGTCAAGTAGATGTTTTGGTAACACCAATTCGTGTTGTGCCCCAGTTACAAGATCTGACCTCCGCCGAGGTCTCGGATCTCTTTTTGACTGTTCAGAAAGTCGAAAAAGCGATTACCAAGTATTACGGTGTGACGTCGTCCACTGTTGCAGTGCAAAACGGGCCTGATGCTGGTCAAACTATCAAAGTACACTCTGGAAGTGGAATTATTTGCAGATTTCTAACGAGCTTATTCGTAGCATATTCACGTGCACGTTCTTCCGAGAATGCATGGAGACTTCGAGGCCAATGACGATGTCTACACGCACCTGGCCAAACACGATAAAGACGGTGTGGGCGAATGGCGGGAAGAACCCGAAATGACCAAAGAAGCTGCCTTATACCGCGCCTTGTTTTACGAAAACTAACGTTCGAAAAGCCTTGAAAGTTATGTATTTTTTTATTTTAATGTCTTCAGACACTAGCTCGCAGCTTCAATAGTAAGTGAAGCTGTGACGTTACTCATCTTCTCTTGCAAAGTCACATGTAAACTTCCGTCACTGCAAAAAGAGAAGATTAGCATAAAATTTAAGTAGCTCGGGACTAGTACTAACCTTAACGCGTGAAAATTGGCCGCTACGGAGGGTGCTTCTGGCAAATTCTTTAATTCCAGCTAAGAAGTAATCCAGTCAGTGATAATTCAAGTCAATACACATGTTACAGTACCTTGCCCAAGTTTTGTTCTTCTTGACCAACTACCAGACTAACCGATTTATCTCCACGGTGTATGGGCACAGGCAAACTCACTCGCAAAGGTAATGGCGTGTGTGCAGGGAAAACGGTTTGGAGCTCATCAGTCCCAAACTTAAAATATTGGAATTCGTTTTCAACACTTCCATTACAAAGAAATAAAATAAAAAAAATACCTTTGCCCAAATACTTTTAGAAACGACTGGTACTGTAACAGAATTTTGTTCCTGAGACCATGGTTCACTTAGTAAAGCAGCTTGCGTGGCTGCTCCTACCGCTAAAACCTCATCCCCAGGTATCGACGTCAGTAACTGACTGTTGGGCATCGCATCCTGGACTGCGCTTTGCAGTTTAGGAATTTTCGTACTGCCCCCACACAAAACAACCTAAAATCAACCTTTACAGACTGCTTAACTTTGACAAATGAAAACAGTTACTTTTTCAATGCTACTGAGTGGTATACTGGCTTGAGCAGCAGCTTCGTGCAATGGCTCCAGCAGTTTGGGCAATAAAGGTCCTAAGAGCATTTCAAACCTCGCACGGGATACGTTCGAGCTCAAATCCACTCCTTCGTACAAGGATTCCACGAAGCAGTGAGCAGTGGCGAGGGTTGATAATACATGTTTGACTTCTTCAGCGGCCAAAAGTAATTTGGAAAACGATCGTTTACTTTCCTTAGGATCTAACTTCCACTTGCTACAAAACAGAGTTAGACGTCATGACGAAAAGTATGTTCCACGTTTATACTTGAAAAATTCTTCGGCCAAGAACGTAGCTGTAAATTGTGTGATCTGGTCGCCCCCAATGGGTTTACGGACAGACGACAATATCCGGTACATCCCGCCTTGAATAGAAACTAGAGTTGCATCAGTGTAGATTCCTCCTACATTAAAAACAGCTGCTAGCATCTTCTGGTGTCGTTCTTGGGCAGACTGGCCCACGCTATAACTGAGTAATGCGGCGGAAGGTTCGCTTATGACCTTTGATACATGATATTATAATAGACAAGACATCAGAGTATGAATTAAAATCACTTGTAAAACGTTGTAGCCAGCATTTTGGGCAGCTTGACGTAATCTAGATCGCTGTTCTGTATTAAAATACAAGGGTGCGGTGATAACTGCTTTTGGGGACGTATCAGAGACGCCACATTGATGAGTTGTAATTTCTATAAGCATTCAATTTAAAACTACTAATATGAAAACACAAGTTCGAAAATAACAAAATACCTAAAGCTTTCTTGTAAATAATCTTGGCCGCTTCTTCAGGTAAGACTTCTTTCACAGATTCTCCCACTTCTAGGCTGAATGTAGGCTTTCCTTGCTTATTGGTTACAGCATTCCTACAAGCCGCCAATGCTTGTTCAAAACCTGCGTCAGTCGATTCTAGTCCAAGCAATGACTGGCTTTTGGTGACGGAGCAATTCGCGTGACGAAACAAGCCTTGTTTGGCAGGCAGACCCACGGTCTATGTAATCAATTTGTTATAGAATTAGATTCTTCAATCCGGCATTTAACATTTTAACAAAACTAAATTGGAAGACATTTGCTTACCACTTCGTCCTCCAAAAATGCAATGACAGCAGGGGTAACACGGTCTCCGGCATCGTTGGCCACGACATCACACTTACCATCCTTTTAAAAACAAATTTTTTAATGAAAAGAAAAAACATACAGATACAGTTTCGAACATCTACTAAGTTTTCTGTTTTCGAAACATACAGAAGGTAAATATTCCAATTACCTTATAAATGGCAGTTGATATTGTAGTGCAACCAAGATGTACGCCGAAAGCTACTCCAGACATGCTTAAAACACGACAAAAACAGACAAATAACAGTTAATTTTGCTCTATTTACAAGCCACGCGGTCACGATGCTACACCACGATTTGTAACGAAGGCGTGGTTTAGATATGTAGATAGGTTCCCTAGAACGCCTGCAGAGCTACCAAGTATACTTTTCGTAAAAAATCCCGCGAAGCGGGAATTCGTTGCTTTATAGCCATTTATTGAAGACTGAAACAGTCCTAAGTTTTGTACATATCACTCCAAGTCCATAATCTGAGCATCCATATCCAAATCAGCCCACAAAAGAATGATTTGAGAGGCTTTTTGTTTAACTTCGGGAGTTGGATCTCGTACCAATACTTCGACTCGAGCATTACTGTCACGTTTCATGGGGGACAGTAAGACTCGGATTTTCGGGTCTTTAAATTTCTGCAGAACAATCTTCATAACATCCAATCCCTCACCACGTACCGAAGCAAAATTGACATTTTCTACCAACATATAAATAAGAAACACAAAAAAGATAAATCTGAAGATATAATTACCAATTCCATGAACCAAAGCCGGGCTGAGCAAACCAACCAAAACTCTCGCCACTTGTTCTTTACACGTCGCACTATCTAAAAGATCTATTTGTGCCATAGCTTTGGCCAAAGCCCGGAATACAGCCATTTGCAATTGCCTGGTCCCACCTTCTTTGATCTTTTTGCAAAACAGCGCCACTACTCGCTCGTAATACTCGTCTATACAAAACAAATTAATTCTTCAAAAACACGGGCCATTTTATGAAGTACTTACATTGTGTTTTGGGATCACTAGGGAAACACCTGCCAACTGTAAGCAAAGCGACTTCCTCCAGTGCCAGACTCCGATCTCGCGTCTCTTTATCATCCATTTCTTCATCCCCTTCTTCTTTCTCCGGAGGCTGCAAAATAGGTTCTACCAGCTTCCAGACTTCTTCAAATCGGTCTACTTTCAAAGCCTCCAAAACTTGTCCTGTAACTAATAAAGCGTGTTGCTTGTAGGCAGGCGCTTCTTTCCTCGCTTCTCTCAGTGCACACTTGATGACTTCTTCAGTTTTAGGCTCTAAGCCCCGTTTATCCCAATCCCTAAGATTGCATCCTTAACATTCAATTCAATGTGGTAATTCTTCCCTTACTCTGGGCAGTTGTTGCAAAGAGCCGCTACAGAGAACAAAATGTGTTCTTTACCCTCCCATGTCCTTCCTTGGAGTGTCAGCAATACAATTTTCAATAATTCGCTCCTATCCGCATCATCCAAGCGACTTTTCAACGTATTGGCCACCCCAGCCACAGCCACACCAGCCTATTTGGTTAAACTGAGTTAAAAGAAAGACACTTTTAAATAATCCTCTTACTTGAGCTTTAAGAGTCCACGAGTCGGACGATGAAGCTAATTGAAGTAAACTGCAAATTTCCTTCATGTGCAATTTTAATGCTACTTCTCCGCTGGGAGTGACTTCCAGCCACAATTCTTCCCAATTCTGAGCCAATGCCATAGCTTCCGGGTCTGCTACGTCTGTCTTGACGTAATGTTTCGCCAGGAAGATTAAGGGTAATGCCAAGTTTGCGTGTCGTTGGATGACATCCGGACTGTGTCGGTGCATCGCCGTGAGTGTGCTTAAGCAAGCCGCTTTCATTGCTACATCCGTGCTTTCCAAGTACCAGCCCTGCAATGTCTGCAAGAGTTTGTCCAAGCTACTCTCTTTTGCCACACGGGCCAAATGGCCGATTGCTGAAGCGAAGGTTTTTTTCAGTGCCGTGTTTCGGTCACTTATTCCTCGTACTAATGCTGCCAAAAGCTTCCCTACATGCGGCTGAATCAATGCTGGCTGTTGGGTTAATAAAATCATGACATGGGTCGCTCCTCCTCGTACGGTCAAGGCCGCGCTGCTTTTAATGCAATCGTTTAAAGCCGAGACCAATCCAGGATAGACGCTTTCATCCGCGAATTGCAAGCACTATAATCGCAAAAAAATTAGACAAAATCTTTTACTAACTATCATTGCCGCGTTCGTTTTGTACGTTCGACTTAAACTTAAACTAGACAGACTTTCTTAACGTACGCTTGTAAGCGTTCGTTTTAGTCTAAACTTTGAAAGTTTACGGAAGTCGACTTGGCCAGTCTTGAATCCAAAAGGAACAGTTATAAGCGTAAGTTTACAATTGCTCCACCCATGGGGCGGTGCTTTTAGAAAATAACCAATATACGAATTGTTCGTCTTTCGAGTATGGATTCAATTGCAAATTTTTTTAGTTTTGTGGGGCAGATAATTTCTTCCATTCTTGAATCAGTTTTAGTATTATCCGGACAACTGAAGATGTGGCTGAGGAAAACGTTGATGATTGTCTTCCATTGGTTGCTTGCAACTTATGCTTCCTGCCCAAAATTTAATACTTCGATGAAAAAATCGTTGTTTGCCAATTAAAATAATTTTAAAATAATTAAAATCTACTAAAAGTAGCGTATTCTTGAAAAGCACAGTCTCTCGGCACGCGCGTTATAAACAAAGGAAATAAATAAACAAAGGGGTGGGGATAAGTTTAAGTCAGGGCACATAAGTACTCGTTATAAACGCTTATAAGCCCGAAGTTTATCTATCTCAAACGTTTATAAGCAGAAGTCTTGCGTAGACTTTTAAGTCGACTTAAAACGTTCGTAAAAACGAACGTGGCGTTTGAAAGGTACTCACGAATTGTAGCGTTTCGAAGAAGATTGAACTTTTCAAAGCAGCAATTCGCGCCAGATCGAATTTTTCTTGCGTTGCGTGCTGGTCGCCTAACCGCACGCTTAAGTAATTTAAACTATTCTCAGCAGCGGCTGCCCCTTCCAATAAGGCCACAGCCAACGCAGGCAAATGCGAACGTGTCAAAATTCCAGCTGAACGCACTACTTTTACCACAGTATCCAAACTGGATTGGGATGGAAACATTTAAATAAGAAATATACCAAAATGATGCAAAACATCGCAAATTAAGTGACAAATATAATATTTTCAGAAAAGTAGATAATATTCACCTTATGGAGTGGACCTCTTGAACTCCGCTGGTGATTCCATCGGTAAGCAATACCGGCAAGATGACTTCGATCACTCGTGCTCCTCCTGATCGAGATTCTTCCACGTTAACCATAGTTACACACGTCTAAAGATACAAAATAATTATAGTTATTTATAAAACTGAAGCTAGAAAACAAATACTTTGCTTAATGCTTTCAGGGCGGCTTCCGCAGCTTTGCGTACAGACTCTTTGATATCGTCTTGAACACGAAACAAAGTTTTCCATAATTCTTCTAGGAGGTGAACAGCAGGTTCTAGTGTTCTACCGCGCAAAAGCTCAGCTAATCCCATACAACACGATTCTCGCACGCGCCATTGCGTATCCGTCAGATGCGTGAGTAAGTCTTGCAGAATGGGTAGTAAGTACGTGTCCAAGGTTTTGTTGTTCTCCTTCACTAAAGAACTCCAAATCTCAGACATCGCCGTCCGCACTTGAACTTGTGGGTCAAACTGGTAGCGAAACAATCTCGGAATGATGGCAGGTAACACAGGTTCGAGTTGCGCTCCAGCTCGAGCTGCTATAGAGCTAAACCCAAACGCAGCTCCCTAATACCACACATAAATATTATAAAAATAAAAAGCTCTCGTTTCAACCAACCTTTTTTGAGTTCCACATTGCATTATGATTGGCCAAGTGCATAAATTTGTAGATCAAGTCAGGCTGGTTTAAATCCGTGGCTAAGGAACACAACTCCTTATACGTTGACAGCTGTCCGCTACAAAAGCGATCAAGTTAACAATACTCGTATTTTCAGATATTTATTCCTAAATAGATATACCCGATAGGACTTTTGCCTAAAGCGCCTTCCTCAAAGATTTTGGTATCAGCTGACACCTGCATTACTGGCCGTTTTCCAGTAGTTAAGCAGCCCATCAATTCGTCAACTAATTCGCGTTGCTGTTCAGGCGTTCCCGAGTCGTAAACCAACGATAATCCTTTCGAACTAACTTCTTGTACAAATTCTAAAAATAACAGAAAATATGCCAATTACAGATTTATACAAAAAAATCATTTTGATTTTTAAGAAAATGGAATTCGAATAATTTAGGAGTTCAGTATTAAACCCGCGTTCGTTTTATACGTTCGACTTAAGCCACACTTCCTTGACTTACGCTTATACGCGTTCGTTTTAGTCTAAACTTTGAAGTTTATGGAAGACGAGTTGGAATGTCTCGAGTCCAAAACGAACGGTTATTAGCATAAGTTTACAATTACCTCACCCATGGGGCGGTGGTTGTCGAAAGTAAACAATTTATGAATTGTTCGTTTTTCGATTGGATTTGCATAGCAAATTATTGTTTTGTTCTGTGGTAATCGATATACTTACTTTCGAAGTCTAAATCGAGTAGTTAAATAGAAAGCTTATAAGCCCGAAGTTTACCCATCTCGAAGTCTCGAAGTCTTGGGTTAAGTCGACTTAACCTTTTAAGTCGATTTAAACTTTCAAGTCGACTTGAACTTTTGAGTCGTCTTAAAACTTTCGTCAAAACGAACGCGGCTTTAGGAACATTTTCCAACAGTACACCTTACCATTGCCTTCGGCTAACAAGTTCATGAAAGCGCGCTGAATCTTGGGTAACCGTTTTGCCAATTCCTCTTCATTTCGGCATATTTTAACAAGCGAGAGTAACCACACACAGCAACACTAAAGTAATCCCAAAAATAACAAAAACCATTAAAACCGTTACAAGGCTCACCGGAACCTTAAAATTTTTACCTGCTTCACCAATGGATGCACTTTTCCTGCATACTCGTCTAACAACGTATCCAATAACCAGGCCAAGTGTGACTGTGATTGCTCTGACCTGTTCTCAACCACAGGAAGTACCCAATCCTCTTCTTTAACAGACCAAAGGTCACGAGCAAGCTTAGACCGGTTTCCTAGGGCGGTATTGGCTAAAGTTTCGCCCAAAGTGAAAAGCGACTCTACATCTTTAGCTTCTTGGGCGAATTTTAGCAATTCTTCCATAATATAGCGTCTTTGGGGACCGTCATGGCCGACATTCATTAAGCCACAGGTGCGGGCTGCTCCTTCGCGCAACTTAACGCTCAGCTTCACATTCTTGAGCAAATTCAGCAAAGTTTCCGCTACGGCTTGCAGCTCCCCAGCAATACTTTTCAACGCCCCACAGCGACCCATTTCGCCCAACGCTTCCACAGCCGCCCAAAGCAGAAAGTGCTCCGTCGAGTCCAACAACTTCGTCAAACGCGTTACCATATCCAGGTCGTTATTCGCTGATCGATTCAGTAGATGCTGACGCGCAAGCACGTACCCTTGAGCTAACACCACGCCCTGTTGAGCCTCTAGCGATCTGTCTTTACCCCAACGGTTTAAATTGCCCAAAAATGCTTCCACGTCTGAAGGAGGCAACAACTGGACCACAACAATGGCCAAGAGCTCAGCCGCAGCTTGGCGCACCTCCTCTTTGCTATGAGCTAGCAAAGACTGTAATATATCCACCTGTGTTCGTAGTAATGGAGCCAATTTGTCTGGTACGGGTCCCACGATTTCCAACAAAGCCAAGAGAGGAATGGCATTGGCATGACTGGGGCTGGCTAATGCTTTCAATGCTAATGAAATGTAGTTGACCAAGACTGTTTTGTTGACCAACTGAGATACGTAATCCCGTACTCCCGATGCAATAGTTTCCGATTCGTTGAGCAAGTCCAAGTAGGGCGTTAAGCCAGCGCTGTAGGCGAGACATAACCTCAAATAGTTCAGCAACTGCAGAAAATATTTTTAGAAATTTTACAAAATATTTCGATTTTTTTTTTTTTTAAAGTTACTCCTTACTTGATTGAACGAGTCGGGACTGCAGGGTAAGGCTTCGTTTGTGGTGACAAGTTTCATTTCGTGAACCACGTGGGAGGTCATTTCACAAAAACTGGGCAGGAGCACGCCCTTATCTTGCTTTTCTTTCATTTTCTCGATTTCTTCGTCTGTTTTAGGCAAAGAGGCGTAGAGAAGTTTCATAGCTTCTTGTCGCACTTCTGGCTTACTAAACAGAGATTTTTGTATTCCAAAGTAAAAGTAAAAGCATTAGGCTAACGTTTACTTGTCGCCAGATGCCATGAGAAGTAAATAACGAGAAGGAGCATGCGAATGGCTATACACATTGCCCAAATACTGGACAGCCACGCTTCGCAATTGCCACAATTCGGATTGCAAAGCTCCTTGCAATAAAGCCAATAAAAGTTGCATGTGTTCTGTTCCGAGAAGCTTCAAGGGTGTTATTAGCATATGAAGCGCTTCTTGGACTGACATCCTTGCCTCCGCGTCTTCCTAAGCGCCACAAATACAATGTTAAAATCATCTAACAAGATTTAAATTTTCGTTTTTTTTAAAAACTAAATTCAAGATATTAACCTGATTCATTGCATTGAATAATAACTGAACTACTGCCATATCCTGAGTAACACTACTTGGTAATCGCTGACCAAGTTTGCCTAAACCAGTCACAGCGGATGCTTTCAATTTTGCGTCCTAAACGAAAATTGTTGATAAGAAAAATAAATAAATAAAATAAACAAAAAGTAAGACTTACCAAGGAATCATCTTTTGCCACTTTTGTCAACGCTGATAAGAGCAATGGTGCAATTGCGGCCAAGCGAGCTTCTACGCAACTAACGAAAATAATACTGGGGTCAAAAAAAGTTATACAAAAATAAATTACTTTTGGATGACGTGATGGACGAATTGGAGGGCTAGATGTTTCAGTTTCACGTTGCTCTGCTCCCCAAATAAGGACTCAAATGTGAGTTGCAGAGCAGCAGGCATAGCCGAAGCTGCTGCGCGTGATTTAAGCAAATATGTCAGCAATTTTAGGCGTAATCGCGTGCATGCTGGTGTGCGTTTCTGGTCCGGTTTCGCACCGGCATTCTTTGCAGGACCACTCCCCAAGTATAGCCAATACAGTTTAGTAACCAGACCAGCCGCTTCCCAATCCGCTACCCTAAAACAGTTGGATTTAACGACTGAAGCAATTTAGGCTAAAAGTAGGTAATCTTGCCTGCCAATTTTCTTTAGAGCTGAATCTGCAGCATTCGCCACAGTAAAGCGCGTGTCAGCAGCCGCAACGATAAGGTGGACCAACACTGAATCCTCAGGAAATATTCCACAGCATAGAAAGCTCACAGCACTGGTTTTGCAACGTTCCAAATCTTCTGCCTTCCAAGGTTCTTCCCCACTTACTCGTTTCCACGCTATTTCGCTCAAGCCAGGAGGCGGAACAATGGCCTGGCCGGGTGATATGCTCTTGGGATACAGAACGCTGCAAACCCAAATTTAGATAACAATCTCGGGATTATTGATCATTAAGTACCCGTAAGGCAGTAGAAGGAAGTCTAATAAGTATTCCAATATGACGTTCATAGCAATTGGTTTCTCGGCGATGTTCAAGGGCCATGGTTTGGAGTTCGGGTCTTGGCTGAACTTAACGTGTTGAAGTGCAGACGTTAATAACTGAAGCAAGCTGATCGAATTCAATTTATTACTGAAGACTAAGAACGTTTGATTTATAAATTACTACCTGTCTTGATGAGGCGGTGGAGGCTTATTTTGAAGGCACTGGATAACAGCAGGAATGAACTGGGATTGCTGATCGGGCTGTAAGCGCGGAAAGCCGAGTTTGAGGTAAATCAACGTAAAGTTCTAGGATAAAAATGGTTGATTGAGAATGTATTTTTTCTTAGGGAATTAAGTTACGGTAATGAAGGATGTAGAGTCGGGGTCTTGGTATTGCTCGAATAAAGCTTGCATGGGAAGCTGAATATTGGGTCTGCTTTTTATCCTTTTGTTAATGTGAACCAATAATTCCATGACCTAGACAGAAGAAATACTGTAAAAACTTCGGAAGACCTTCAGAAGTGACATGACAAGCAAGAAGCCTTACTTTCTTTCTGACTCCTTCCTGCTGGCTTCCAAGTTTTAACAGAACAGGAGGCAGGAATTTGATTATGGCGGTTTCCAGTTGATCATCGCTCTCTGCGCTGCCCATCCGAATAAAAACCCGTTCAAGCAAGCCTACAAGCAAATATGTAAGCTGAAAGCGTTAGTAAATTATAGGGAGACTTACTTAAATCATCCATGATATCAGGTTAATTTTTAATATTTGTAGAGAGCTCCAAAACAATCCAATCAAAATCTGCTTTCTCACTCACGTAACTCCTGCGACTACACCTAAACAAACTGCTGACTAAACTGAAGGATAGGTAAAATGCGAATTGCGAAGAGAGAAACGTTAATATACGAACTCAACTGGTATATGCCTAACGTCGCATGGCTATGGGTCCCCCCTACCAAGATTGGATGGTATTATCTGCTCGCCGGCAGGGGTCTCTCCAGG